>JAHLJT010009436.1:226932197-227073624 GCA_031308135.1 Acheta domesticus
GCGCCGCGGCGAGCACCGGATACGGAAGGCGCAGTGTCGGACGATCGCGAGGTGCGAGCGCGAGACTCAGTGTTCTCGAACGTGCAAATCTAGGCGATTGTGGGCCCTTTAGTGAGACGGTGGACACGAGACGCGCGAACACAGAGAGGTAAAACTGTCCTGAATCTCCTCCTGATGCTGATGATAACGGAGAACTCTGCAAATGTTTTACCTCTCACGCTACTGCAAGCTCACGCCTTCGCGCGCTGCAAGGCATAGCAGAGCGACGGGGAGGGTGTGGGCGAGGGTGCGAAACAGAAGCAGGCGCTCGGCTGCAAGGAGTCTGTCGGCTCGTGCAGGGGCAGCGTCGCGGTGAGTGGCAGCTCGCCGCCGCCGCCGAGCCGCCCTGTGATGGATCTGCGTGGGGCACGGGGCCAGGAACAGAGGCGGAGGCGAGAGCCGCGGCCAGAACGTGGGTGATAGAGGGGTCGGGGATAGGGGAGAGGGCGGCGGACGGGACGAACGTGGGCGCAGGTCGGGGTGGTGAGAGCGGTGGCGAGGCCGGGGGAGGGGAGTGTGAGGGGGTGGAGTGTGGGCGAGGGTGCGGGCAAGAGCATGGGCGGGGCGAAAGCGGGGCGGGAGCGTGGCGGGAGCGTTGTGGGAGCTAGGTGGGGAGCGGGGCAGGAGCGGGGCAGGAGCGGGGGGGGGAGGTGGGAGCGTGGTGAGAGCGTGGCGGGAGCGTGGAGGGAGCGTGGGGAGCTATGCGGGAGCGGGGCAGGAGCGTGTCGGGAGCGTGTCGGGAGCGGGGCGGGAGCGGGGAGGGAGCAGGTCCGTGATCGGGAGCGGGGGCTGGAGCGGGATGAGAGCGCGGGGCGAGAGCCGTGACCAGAGCGGGAGCGTGGGCGAGGGCGGGGCGGGCTGCACGGCCTCTCATTAGCCGACGGAAGCGCTCTCTGTCATTAGGGCGCGCGAGGCGGTTCGCCCGCGCGTTGATTCCCGGACGCGTCTCCGCAGCGGCCTGCCGCCCCCCCGCCTCCGCCGCATCTCCGCCGGTCGAGGACCTGCGCCGTCTATAGATAGGCGATGTTATGGGCTGTTCCGAGAAGCCGTTGCTAACGAGCACGCCTCCTCCGCCTCAGGTGGGCCTCAGGGAATTGTAATTTCAAGATTGGGGAGCCTCACTACGTTTTCCGCATCATAAAGAAGGTTCGAAAGAGGAAAGAAAAATTCATTCTTCATATTCACATTCAATTGTTGAATTTGTTACGTGTTATGATTTTTTTGTCACTTTTTACATCAGCCTGATAAAAGTTCCAAAAGAGGGGTGAAGAATTCATTATTCGTATTCACATTCAACTTGTTCATTTTCTCGTAACTCTCTGGCTCGGTAAAGTTTAACTGATTTCTTTCACAAAAAAAAAAAAAAAAAAAAAAAAAAACGAACGAAATGGCATTGAAAAGTATATTGAAGCATTTTCTGAAAGGCTCACATATAGCTATGTGCTTTATAGATATTAATATTCTATCACATCCCTAGATCTCCAGACTTCCCGTGCCGTATTTTTGTTTTCAAGAAATATAAGTTTTGGAAAATGCAAGGACACCACTTTTCGTCGACAAGACATCTTTATCGCTAAGTTTGTTGGAGTAAACAACTTTAAAGAAAACGTGAGATATCTGAGCGAAAAAGCATCAATATCTGCAGAAAATTCTTTGAAAAGTGTAAACATTTTGTAGAAAAAATGCGTATGAAAGAACCCTTGTAAACACATCATTCTATATTCTGCTCGTGTTGTTACTGTTCTGTGGAACTGAATAGAAAGTTAATATTTTCTAACAGAAGTCAAAATTGTTTTCATATGTTGTTGTCTCTTTCTGGGTTGAAAATGAAAAGCGTTTTGGGTTTCAATGAATAGCATTTGGAATCAAAATACCGGTTTTCAAGAGAATATGTTGCAATAACGCATTATATTGAAACAAAATCTAAATACCACAAATTCCTCATCAATATTTTTAGTCCATGTGTAACGGTGTTACGAATATTGTTAGTTCTTTCTTACAATCATATGAAATTTTTCGCGACTAAGTATAGAAAGTTCTACTAAGTATGGAAAGCATGAAGTCTCTAGAACAGAGTTGCACATCAATTAATTATAAAATATGTAAATTACAAATAAAATTCTTTACTTGAATATTTTGCAAAAAAATAGAACTGGTAATTGCTTTCCTCCATGAAACAACATCTTGCACTTCTGAGAATTTATTAAACTTGACAGTCGAATTTAAGAAAACAAATTCTCTATTTCTACAACAAACCAATATGTAGTATGATTTGTCCATCATTACAGAATGTTTGTTCGAATCAAGTGTTCCATAGATTCGGTTCTCTCAAGTGTCAACTACCAAAGGATAGTTGCATTATAAAAACTTAGGATCGACAAAAAGCAAGAGAAATTCACCACAATCACTTCCAATCTCCAATCTCGATGGAATTTAATGCAAATATCCCAAACCTATGAAAAAAGAGATTTTAATCTGCAGCACAATGGAGACTATATTACTGATGCAAACGTAAAATACAGTGGGTAAAGCAGAATCAGAATAATGAAAACAAAATGTAGTGTTTCACGAAACAAAGCGGGGTGATTGCGTGACGAGATGTTAAAATCGAAACAGGAGCACGCTCGCAAAGCTTGCATTAGAGGAAGCTTCAGCAGCTTTTGGCGTACGTTCGAATTTAGAACAGGAAATATTTGACAGGCTTCTATTGTCAGTTTCATTGAATCTTGAATTGAGTTATTAAAAGGTTTTGTAATTATTGTAGTTTACTGAAATCAAGTTTTCATTACACTATTACGAAAAATTCAAATAAAAAATGAAGAAAATATTAAGGATATATTTTAAAATGCAAACATTTCGTTTAATTCACTGCCATGAATCCTCTATTGGTAGCATAATGTCGTTTCTAATAAGAATAAACTAACTAAACCAACAAAATTGTGGTACAGTTACAGGGGGAAAGCATAAAATTGCTTTCCAAAAAGTAGCTGGCACAATGCTCAAGAACAACTAAAACTCTCTCGTATAGCATTGTTTTAAATGAAATATTTCAACAAAACATTCAAGAAGAATGTGATTACATAGTATATTCTATACAGATAGACAGTACACACAGTTTTTACATACCAAGAAAATAAAAATCGTTGCTGTTACATGAAAAACATGAAAGAGCAAATGTCGACAAGTGACAGTAAGCTTCCTTGAAACCTTGCTGTCACATGTCGTAATCTGTGTCGTAAGTAGTGACCTACTGAGACTGGTAATGCAGTCAGTATGCGCCGTATGGGAATTGGAGAAGTGACACAATTCAATACTTGCATACCTCGGTGAAAATCCGAACTCTTTAAATTATTGGGATTTTCCCAAGTTCCTGGTGTCTAAACAAAATCATATACAATTTTCGCAGGCAGGAACCTGCATAGTTTTCTTTCAACTTCTGAACATAGCAAGTTATTAAAATACTCATCGTCATAAACCAAAGCTGCCCCCCGAAGGACCCTCCTGATACGCTGCAAACTCGCTGGGTATTATGCACACCATTCGCTGAGCCAATGATTTCGGTTTTCCGGTCGGCCGCGGACTGGGGGTCAGGGTTTGTGTGTGTGTGTGTGTGGGGGGGTGACGTCGCGCCCACCGGCCGAGAAAAGAGGGTCTCAAACGGCCATTGCGACATCGGGGTAGCGACGCCCAGAGCGTCACCAGCACGTACACTATACCTGTGCGATGCGTGGACGCGTTGTCCAGTTAAATGCGTTTGAGAGGGGCTGCTTTATGGGTCTGTGGGAGGCTGGTTGGTCCTGACGCCGTATTGAGCGCCACACCGGTCGAACGGATACCACGTTCGCGGATTCGATGGTGTAACGGTTAGCGTACCGGACTGTCATACCCAAGTTCGCGGGTTCAAAACCCGATCGAAGCCGTGGATTTTAAGGGCGAAAAAAATCCTTCGTACGCCTTCCTTCGGAGGGGAAGTAAAGCCGGCTGTCCCATGTTAGTAGATTTACTTGCATGTAAACGATCCTCAAGCCTAAATGACGTCTCTGAGCTAAATTCAAATCGCCTGTTTCGTCGCCCGAGATAATACCTTCTTTCTCCGCTAGGTGGTGAAAGGTGCGTAGTAGAAATTTGCGTGGTCAGGCGGAAGAGCGGGCCTGATGGCCCGAGTCTCGCCACGTAAAATAAGGCATTAACTAACTAACAAACAATCGCCCACTGTTGGCGGCAATTGGTTGAGGAAGGCACACACACACGACAGTAGGTTTGGATGCCCGCTACGCACCACGAGGCGGGAGAACCGACGGATTGTCCGCCACGAGTGAACGGATCCAACGGCAGTACCATTGACCAGTACCAGTGACAGGCGGTTGCACAACGCAGATCTCGCCGACCATTACGACGCCTGCTACTCATAACCTACAGACACGGGAACAACGGACCACCAGATGCGTGACTGGCAACGACCACCAGATGCGTGTCTGGAGGCGTAGTGGAGAGCGCCACGACAAGCGGTTTGTGGTATCCCATCTCACGTCCGACAGCCTGGTGTGATGGTGTGGGAGTGCGTTGTCCTGTGGTGCCCGTTCACCGTTAGTGTTCCTCAGGGCACCGTGACAGCCGCACGGTACGTTTAGGAGATCCTATAACCGCTCTGTCGTTCGCGAACGCCCACGCCCATGCTCTATTTCAATGGACAACGCGCGTCTGCTTACCGTAGCCATCTCACGAGCATGCCTTGCAGCCGTGGATACTCTGCCAAGGCCAGCCGCATCACCAGACCTCTCCTTGATCCAGATGTTTGGGGTGCTATGAGCGTGCGATCAGGACCCCAATCCTACCCACGATCTGCAAGAGCTACGCGCTCAGGTGCTAGCTGCATAGAATGGACTAGCACTGGTGATAGCTGCATTCGAGACCTGTACAAACTCCATGTTGCGATGTCTGGACACGTGTGTTCGCCAACATGGCGGCCCCACGACTTACTAACATCGTTGTGAACGTGTAGCGCAATAAATGTTGGTCCTACAAACGTGAAAGTGTAATAATTTCGTATGCGTGATACCCTCTACTTACATGTCAAGAATGATCGCAATCCTCCTCGTCCTTCTGGGTGCAGTTTTTTTTATGACGATGAGTGTAATTGATTGTATCTATGTTATGGAGAATGTTTGCTATGATGGAATTCTAATAACTGCCTTATAGTGTAACTTCAGTTACTGTGCTTCAACACAAAGACATACCAATGAAAATATTAACGAGACTTACAGTTACCTTACCTTTTGGTCTCATGACTATCTACTTGTAACTTATATCCTATATTCCTTATATTAAATAAATAAATTCTCGCTAATAATAGTATTTTATCGATATCAACCAAACAGAAAAATTGGAACTCATTCAATACATTAACATATTTTAATAAAAGGGATTTTTTTCATAACTACATCACACAAAAGAGATCAATCCAACTTATTAATTTTCTTCGAAAAAAAAATCATTGTAATTTGTATTGAAAATGAGAAGCGTTTTTATTACAAATTACAATGATTTTTTCATGAAGATGGATGGATTTTTTCATGAAGATGAGGAAAGTATTGGCTATCTCTAAGGAAAGATATCATGATGATCAACGATTCTAACCTTACCTTATTAGACGATTCTCAGGTTAGGTAAGAAGGCGTTAAATATCCTAGGGAAAATACAGATGTTATTAACAACGAGTATAAAATACACAAATTTCAAGTTATAGAATATGAAATTGATGGGCTCAGTAGAACAAGTGGCTACTCCACATTTACTTATGAAATGGAAATATTAGCATTTACTAAAAATTCAATTATTATTTTTTATTGTAATATATTATTTATATGCCGTAAGCACTTATATGCAAGTGTACTGTGTTTTAAAGTTATACAATGTACGGAGTTATACAATGAATAATTCTTGTAAAACCCTCAATATTTCAGAACTAGGCCAATGTTGGATAGCCCATTCTTAATAAGCTCTTCAATTATGAAAAGTTTTTACAAAATTTGTTTTTGCATCATACATTTTCGAGTTACTAAACATAAGAAATCTTGTTTTTGAAACATGTTTTCGCTCTAAAATACCTATAAATTGTAACTGAAATCTCCATCTCAAAAACTCTAAGGAATTTTATTGAAACTCTCATTTAGAAACAGATATTTCGTAAAAGACCATTGAATTGTATATTAACGGCATCAAACCATCAACAGATACTATCTTCATTATCTTCTTCTTCTTCTTCACTTCCAGGATTAGGCGTCTGCCTGTTCCGGTCTCACAGAACTTCTCTCCATCTCTTTTTCGGCCTCCCTATATCTCTTGTTCCTCTTGGTTTATATTGGAAGGCCAACTTCGGTAAACGAGAATTATCCATCCTTTGTACATGTTGTAGCCACTTGTTCCTGCCTCATTCTTTCATTGAGGCTCTTCACATTCAGTTCTTCTCTTATTTCATCATTCTTAAATCTATCTTCTCTTGTGCAACCTTTTGTTCTTCTAAGAAATTTCATTTCTGTACTTTGTAATTGTGTGTAAGTGCTCTTTTTAGGGACCCAACTCTCACTTCCATAGAGGAGGACAGGGATGGCCATTGTGTTATAGAACTTTATTCTCGTCTCTTTCCTTGTTTTGTTTTTCATTGTCCTATGAATTATACCACATACTGATTGAAATTTTGACAGTTTCTTATTGGTATCTTCATCATATCCTATTTCACACCCTAAATAGTTGAAAGAAGAAACTTGTTCAATGATTTTGTTGT
The DNA here is from genome assembly GCA_031308135.1 of Acheta domesticus. Taxonomy (NCBI): domain Eukaryota; kingdom Metazoa; phylum Arthropoda; class Insecta; order Orthoptera; family Gryllidae; genus Acheta; species Acheta domesticus. Next base: position 226,939,021 of record JAHLJT010009436.1, read on the forward strand.
CTACTACAATCTTTGTTCTAACAGGTGATTTTCCACAAAAGGCCATAACTTTTGTTTTCTCTTTTGAGATTTTTATGTCATATCCCTTGCATATATTGTTTAAGTGGTGTACTGATCTCTGTAAATCTCCTTCTTGTAGTATTACGGCGTCGTCAGCGTATAATAAAATATTTAAATAGTCATTTCTGTAATACATATTCCTTTTTACTTTCCCGTATACGTACGTATACACGGAGTGATATACGTAGTAAAGGGAAAGTTATGTAAAGCTGCGCGAAAAAATGGCCAATTTTCGGCGGAAAAAAATTAATTGCCGGGCCGTGAAAACGAATAAGTGGATAAAACCAGTTTCTAAATTAAGAAAAAAAATCCGCTACACGTGGTGTGGTCAAAATCCATGATTTGTTGCTTCTTTATACTTAAAAATCGATTGACGGCATTCCGTCCGTCTGTCCGTCTGTCCGTCCGTCCGTTCTGTCCGTCTGTGGTCAACGCTAGCGCCTAAACCGTTCGGTCGATTTTCTTCAAAATTGATATTCCCCAGTCGATTTGATTCTAGTCGAAGCTTTGTGATTTTGAAAAAGATTCTTTAAAATTTCGGGGTGTGAATATTGATATGAAGCCCCCGGGGATTTTCAACATTTTCTCAAAAACGGCTCCAAATTTTTTCTTTAAATTTCTTGTATGAATAGAGTAAAATACACTTTTTAACATGGCATAGGTCCGATTTTCACGTACAGCTCTGAATTTTCGAAAATTGTGAAAGTTTGAATTTTTTTCGGCGTCTTTCTCCAAATACAAATTGAAGATAGAGATTTTTTCTTCAAATAAAATTTGTTCTGCATATTGAGTTCTTTAATAAAGGTCATGTAAATGTTTTTCACAATTTGGTAGTTTTCGTGCAATATTGCGAGCAATATGTGCAATTTTAAAAAATTACAAAAACAACATTTTCTCAAAAACGGCTCCAAATTTTTTCTTTAAACTTTTGGTAGGGATAGTGGTAAATGTACTCTATCAATGACATAAAAGCCATTTTTGTCTATTGGTTGTTTTTTTCAAAAATTACCGAAATGTAAATTTTTTTACTTGTCTCTCACGTCGTTAATATTTACATGATCGGCGATTTTTTTACATTATTATATTTACGAGTATATATGCTTTAAATAATGTCAAGTAAAGTTTCTCGAAAACACTACCGTTTTCTGTGAAAAGTAGCTCAAATTTCGGCATTTTCAGAAATGCTCAAACGTCATTTTCAGAAATGCTCAAACGTCATTTTCAGAAATGCTCAAACGTCATTTTTCTCGTATATGGCTGCAATTTTTTTCTTGAAACTTTTGTAACGGATAGTGCTAATTACACTCATTAGTATAGCGTGAAGTTTATTTTGAGTTTTTTTTTTGTTTTTTAAAAAATTATATAAATGTAAATTTTTTGAAAGATCTCTCACATCTTTAATATGCACATTATCCGCAATTTGTAAAGATGATTATATTTGTGAGTGTAAGTGCTTCAAATAACTTCAAATAAAGTATTTTGAAAACTCAAAAATTTTCTGTGAAAATGAGCTTTAAATTTCGCATTTTTAGTAGTGCTAAAACGCCATTTTCTCTTAAACGGCACATAATTTTTAAAAGAAAATTGCCATTTACGGCTAGGTTTTTGTGTGTCTTTAATATTCTAAAATTAATGTTTCTGTTCTACCAATAGAAACCGAAAAATTAAGAAAATGACAAAAAAAATGTACTTTTGGCGATGATAGATGGTAGCTGGCAAGAAGAGTATGTGGCAATTCCGAATATGGACAAATAAATAAATAAAATAAATACGGTCATGCTTAATTTTTTCAAAATACGAGTAGTTTTTCTTTAATTTTGTGACAAACGTTATAGGCCGCTGTAAATTTACTGCGCTTCGGACAGCTGGATGCGTCGTAAATTAGAATGTGCAATTTTGTATATTATTTCTTTCTTCGTTTCTTACATTCGAATTTTTTTATAGACTTACACATTAATATTTTAGAAATAGTTTATTTTGAAATATTTGAAATAAGTAAAAAGAATTAATAGCTCTCAGAATAGCGACAATGCAGGGTCTGCAACAATGGAATTCACTTTTGCGCTGGCGAATATCTGTGAATTATTGTCATTGTTGTGACCTAATGGAGCTGTATGAAAAAGAGTTATAATTGTCTAATTTATGTTGATATTTGCAGGCAAATATTTAGTTTTGCACCAAATGCTGTACCATTGTAGTGAGTAGAGAATTTGTTGCATGGTTTTAAAATACTCTTCCTAATCATGGCCTAATGGAAGGCATTTCTATATTTCCAGGGTATCAGGCTTCTTTTTCCAATACAGGGTTACAAAACTTTTGCATTCTATTTTTGTGAAGTTGTAGAATTTCACATAGTTCTGACAACACTGCAATGGAAATAGTGAGTTCCAAGCGAAGATGTTAGTAGCGCATAAAGTGCAATATTACAGTACTACTTAGCTGTTTCCTCTAATACGGGAAAGTAAGTGCTGTTGTAGCACCACTAGTTTTATAATAAGCTCCCATTTTTGTATTATGTCATCTATACTAATATATAAAGACAGAACTGCACTGACCTTACAGCGCGATAATCTCTGAATCTACTGAACCAATACTGATGAAACTTTTATACTAGCTTCCTTTAAAAGGTCTGGAGTAACATAGGCTATGATTTACAACATAAACCTTAACATATTCACAAAATAATTACTTTTCTGGACATTTTTCGGCTAGCATTACATCGTAGATTCAAGAATGCATCAATGTTAATAGTTTATGCTTTGCGCCACCGAGGCGCAGTCTTCGTGAAAACTGATGTCTGAGATCTACTGCTCATTTCATCAACAGCCAGAATTATTACGAATTCACTGGGGTTTGAATACGGCTATTTACACATGTCCGTGAATGTTAGTTCAGAACATTTGTGTATCGTTTGAAAGACAGCCGTAACAACAGTGGTAAGGAATGTCAATGTCAATGTACATGTAATAAGTAATAATATACAGTATACTGTTGAGTTAGTTTGAGAGAGTAAAAAGTACAATAATATTATACAATGTAGTTGAATAAGGTTGAGGTAGTAAAAAGTACAGAATGTATAGTAATGTACAATGTACATGACATAGATACCGTATATTTTCAAAACAACCTCTTATTTACAGAAATTTGTGAATTCTAAATTGTTGAAAACAATAGTGAAACGGAAGACGCATTTGTCAAAACATACTACAAGTGCGAAAAGATGGGCTGAATATAAAAGTTCAGAATCGGCTACACAAAGACAAGAGCGACTTGCTGAAGACAACAACACTACAAGGAGAGAAGTCAATTTCAATAATTCCCTAGGAAGCAGCTCAGCTTTTCATTATGACCCCCCAATTTGATTATTTGCATAGTCCCACAAATTCAGATTGGTCATATGGAAAATGTTTGTATGTTTTGTGGAGCAAAAAAATGGGCATTCGAACATAATAGCATATGTTGTTCTAATGGGAAAGTAAAGTTAAGGCCTTTAGTGGAGCCTCCTGACATTTTGAAAAGCCTGCTACTTGGTGAACATCCATTATCAAAGCATTTCCCTACGCCATTTGAGACAATACAACTGTCTTTTTTCAAGATGACATCTTTTTGGTTGTACAGAACATAAAGAAGGATTTTACATGCCTACATTCAAAATTCAGGGCAAATTTATCGTCGCATTGGTAGTTTACTTCCAACAACGAACCTTGGATTTCTGCAGGTGTATTTCCTTTCAGAAGCACACCAAATGTTTTTGCGTCAAAATATCGTACCTAATTCAAATCCAAAAATTATACAAATGATGCAGAGTATGTTGCACACACACAATCAGTATATTAAAAGTTTTAAGGCTGTCATAGAACAAGCACCTCCAAATATTCTGGATTACAAAACCCTATCCGAGCTGACTTTATCCCTGTCAATTATCACAGAGGCCGTTTTCAATCAACCGACAACAAATGAAGTGGCTATATTAGTGGTGGATGAAGATAAAGGGCACCGAGATATTGTATTGCACAGTAGAAATGGAAGGTTACAGCGTGTTTCAGAGTTACATCGTGCTTACGACCCTCTTCAGTATCCTCTCATATTTGTTAATGGAGAAGATGGGTATTCTATTAATATTCCACAATTAATATCAGGAAGAGGAAACCAAAACCTTTCAAAGAAAATATCTTGCAAGCAATACTATTCTTATAGACTTATGGTGAGGGAAGGTACAGTGAATTTTCTGCTAATGTTCCAGCAATTATTGAATCAGTTTTTTGTTGACATGGCTGCTAAAATGATTACTAAAAGACTTGGCTACATCAAACAAAATCAAAAAACATTAAGAACAGAGAACTACATTCATCTTCGAGATGCAATTAACAATGATTTAACATAAATGCACAAAATATTGGACAGCAGGTCATTTTACCATCTACTTTCACTGGTTCACCAAGATACCTCCATGAGAAAACTCAGGATGCTATGAAATACGTGAGATACCATGGTCGCCCTGATCTTTTTATTACAATGACATGCAACCCCGAATGACCAGAAATCCGACATGAATTGTAAGTGGGACAGAATCGTCATGACAGACATGATATTGTTTCACGTGTATTTCATCTGAGATACCAACCTTGATGAATTTGATCACCAAAAATCATACTTTGGCGCAACTGTATGCCATATGTAAACAGTAGAATGGCAAAGAAAGAGGGATTGCCCTATGCTCATATTCTGATTTGGCTTCAAGAAAAATACAACCAGATGAAATTGACTTATTAGCGCTGAGATACCCAAAAAAGAAGAAGATCCTCTTCTTTACGAAATTGCTTTCAAGCATATGATTCATGGACCATGTGGAAATACAATTCACGATCGCCATGCATGGTCAATGGTAAATGCAATAAGAGATTCCCACGCTCTTTAACTGTTCATACTCAGTCAGACAATGATGGATATCCACTTTATAGGAGACGTTCGCCTCAAAAATGGTGGTCACATTGCAGTTTTGGGTAGACATTCTGATACACAAGTGGATAATCGCTGGAGTTGTTCCTCATTCACCAGTCCTAAGCAGATGCTTTTCAGCTCATATTAATGTAGAATACTGTCACTCTGTGAAAGCAATCAAGTACATTACTAGTATGTTAACAAAGGTAATGATCGAGCAACTTTTACGGTACAAAATGATTGCAATGAAATTGAAAAGTACATAAATGGTCGCTACTTGAGCACATCGGAAGCCTTCTGGCGAATATTTGAGCTGCCAATTCATGAAAGATAACCCAGCTGTAATTACTTAGAAAATGGTCAAAGGGTGTATTTCAACCAACGTAATATTCTGCAAGTTTTTAGAACATCCTCCTCAGACAACATTAACTAGCTTTTTCAATCTGTGCCAAGATGATTATTTTGCAAAAACTTTGCTTTATTGTGAAGTGCCTGCATTTTTTGTCTGGAGAAACAAAAATTGGCAGAGTAGGAACGTGATCAACTGGTTGGAGGGTATTTGGGTGTAAGGGAAAGATGCTGCTCTTGGAAGAGTTTACACTGTGCATTCAAACTTCACAGAATGCTATTACCTTCGTCTGCTTCTACATCACATTCGTGGTCCAACTTCTTTTGCTATGCTAAAAATAGTGAATAGTATCGTACAGCCTTCTTACCAGACAGCGTGTAAGAAACTGGGCCTCATAGAAAAGGATGAGCATTGGAAACACACGCTGAATGATGCTGCACTTACACAGTCACCATCACAATATTCGTGAACTATTGCGATACTATTGGTATTCTGTCAGCCATCTGATCCAAGCAGTTTGTGGTGAGAATTTAAGGAAGTCATGTGTGAGGATATTCTTTTTCAAAAGCGTTTGCATGAAGACAACCAAGATTTACCATTCTCAGTGGGTGTATTCAATGCAGGATTAATTATTTTAGAAGACATTATTGCATCTTTCAGTGATAAGCGACTTCGTGATTTTGGTATTCTTGAGCCAAGTAGACAAAGTTCTGGCTATACAAGAGATACATATAGTATGTGTGATGTGCATCGATACCTAAAAGAAAATTTGTCAAAATTAGTTCCTGATCAAAGAACAGTCTTCAGCGCAGTTATTGGCAGTGTTCAAAATGACAATGGTATCCCTGTTCTTCATTGATGCCCCTGGAGGCACCGGCAAAACGTTTGTAATCAATTTACTTATTGATAAATGTAGATCAGAGAGAAAAACTGTCATTGCTGTCGCGTCTTCTGGAATCGCAGCAACATACCAAAAGGGGGAACGGGAAGGGGGAAGGGGAAAAGCAGGAACACACAGCTTTTAGTTATAAAGTGAAAAATATATCGGAGCTGGAACTTCAAATAAAAAAATATTTTTTTGCAGAAAAGTGAGGAAGGTAGATTGGAAATTTCCAATTGAGGGTCAAGACAACACATGGCTATCGGGAGGGAGACGGAAAGATCATGGCAGGAAGGAGTAAGGCGGAGAAGAGATACTATGAAAGAGGCCCAGCCGCATGGCATGAAAAGATGGAATTAGTCTTCATGTCTAATAATATTCTGTAATAATGCCCGGGCAACGCCGGGTACTTCAGCTAGTTTATATATATGTTAAAAAGCGTGGGCGATATTGGGCACCCTTGTCGGACTCCTTTATTAATTGGTATTTCCTCCGTCTTCTTTCTTCCTGTGTTTATTATAATTTTTGAACCTTCATACATGGTTTTTATTACATTTACAATGTGTGCTGGGTAGCCTTGCTTTTCCATTATGTCCCATAATTTTGTCCTATTAACATTATCAAATGCTTTTTCAAAGTCTATAAAAGCAAGATGTGTTGGCAGATTGAATTCTCTCCTTTTCTCTAAAATTTGCTGTAGGATGAATACATTGTCGGAGGTTGATCTACCTTTCCGAAACCCATTTTGTTCTTCTCCCAATAAGGCTTCAGATATTGCTTTTATTCTTGCATTCACTATTCTGGCATAGACTTTATACATTGTGCAGAGTAAACTTATTCCTCTATAATTTTCACAATTTTTCTTATCTCCCTTTTTAAAGATGGATATTACTTCTGCTACTTTCCAGGTATTTGAAATCTTGAGTTTCTGCCAGCAAGTGTTTATTATATGTTATAGCAACCTCCATTGTAAAAGCATCCCACCATACTTCAGTAATTCAGAATTAATTTTATCTATTCCAGAAGCTTTCCTATTCTTTAACTGTTTCAAGGCTTCTTGTAATTCTTCAATAGTAATTAGGTCTGTAGTTGTTAGATTTATGTTATCCCAGTTCGTTTGCACGGGGTTCTCTTGATACCATAACTTCTTGTAATGATTTATCCATTCGGTGTCTTCTATTACTTCTATTCTGGCATCATCTTTTTCAGACCTATTGAAGTTCTTTAAAACTTTATATGCAAAATTTTGCCTCCCATGTACATCTTGCTCTATTTGGCTAATGAAGTTATCCCAAGAGATTTTATGTGCCTCTCTCACAATTTTTGTTGCTGTATTTCTCTTCTTCGTGTAGTTTTCTCTTTCTTCATTTTTTGCTGTAACCATCGGCAATATGCTTCTTGTTTATTTTTTATAGCATTCTGTATTTCATCATTCCAGACTCTTAACCCTATTCTACGTCTTATTTTTTTCTTTTTACCAATGGCTTCTGATGCTGCTTTTTCTATGCAAAATTTTACATTATCCCATTCATTTTCTATGCATTCTACTGTCGGTGTTTCCAGAAGATAATGTTGCAGTCTTTGTTGGTATAGACGTTGAATGCTTTCTTCTTGCAGCAAGTAGGTTTTGTAAACCTCTTCCTGTATTCTTTGTCTTGATTTTTGAGACTTCCACTTCATCCATATTCTTAATTTTGCTACTACCAAGTAGTGGTCAGAGGCAATGTCACATCCTCTATATACGTTGACATCTATTATCTGCGGTCTCATTTTTTCATTTATTAAAAAATAATCTATGATCGCAGCCCTCTTGCACTCCATGTGTATTTGTGGATGTCACGTTTTCTAAAAAATGTGTTGGAAATTTTTAGATGGTTCATTGTGGCAAATTGTCTCAGTTCTTTCCCATTGGCATTCAAATGATGTTCTCCATTATCTCCCATTATTTCCGGAATTGGTGTATTTCCAACTCTTGCATTAAAATCCCCACATAAAATAATATAATCATTTTTGTTGGTTTTTTCCAATTGTTTTTGCAGCTGATCATAAAATATTTGTTTCTTCACGTTTTCCTTCTTCTGGAGCATATATTCCGATGATTGTCATATATCTTCTACTGATCTTTAGTCTTAAGGTAACTATTCTTTCATTTATGAATGCATAGCGATGTATTCTTGATTTCCACTTTTTATTTATTATTATTGCTACACCAGATTTTGCCCTAATGTTTTGAGGTACACCACTGTATATCATAATATACTCTTCTAGTTCTTTTGTCCCTTTTAGCTTTTTCTGAGTTTCAGTTGCCACCAAGATTTGTATCTCTCTTTCTTTAATTATGTTTTCTAATTCAGCCTCTCTAATGCCAATTCCTCTCACGTTCCATGTGGCTACTTTAATGTGTTCCGAAATTCCAAGTCGTTTGTCCATGCCTAGTTCGTCGTATTGTTGGGGTAGCCATATTAATTCTGTGAGGTTTTTTAGTAATGAAGGATTCGTCTGGCCGCCTTACGAGGGCTGCGCAGATGTAGTTGGGTGGTGGGGCTGCCACCTTACAGCTTCCCAACTTGCATGGTTTATATCGGGCTTCCTTCCCTAGACAGATTGCCTTCACTACGGCTGGGAGCTCTGTCCACTCCTCAATCTGCTGGTCCTCTTCTGGTCTTGCTGAGGTCCTCTTCTGGAGTACTTCTTTGTCTGACCCCTCCCCATCGACCTGTCCGGCAAGGGAGGCCCTACCAGTAGCTACGCTACCGCCGGCATAGCTCTCAGGGTCATTGGGGTACACAAGCCCCTCCACCAGCGTCAAGGTCATGTACTCCCTAGGGGGGCTTCTTCATTATATGAGACAATAATACAACGAAGTTTTGCATAATTTTGTGTTATAATTGACAATTTCTCTGCACGTGCATTTTTTGATTAGGACATTTTCCGTTCCATAATTCAGACGAAGACAAAATATATTAAAATGACGTTAATTTGATTTATTTATTTTTGTATATACAATCATACATTTACATATTTAATCGTTTGTATGGTTAGGGGATTTTTACAGTAGAAGCGGTTACCTCTAAGTTTCTCAAATTTTAGAGACACCTCTCACAGTCTGCATGATTCATTGAGAGCTTCTTTTCTCAATTACACAAAGTAATTAAGTATTCGTGTTTTATTTCCTAACCTACCATACACTTCTTTGTTATCCTGTTAGGTCTCCACATGCAGTTAACAATCAACAACATCAGTTCCTCGGTATAATCTAAGTTTATTTATTAGATATGAAGTATTTTTACAGAAGCAACATATTTATTCACTCACTGAGTACGCAATAAAGACAAATCTTATAGATTATATTTCCTATTTACTTTCTTGCTATGAATAAGGAGAAAATTATGTAACCCCGCGCGAAAAAAAGGCGAATTTTTGACAGGAAAATTCTTATTACAGGGCCTTGGTAACGAAAAAGTGGATAAAGACAGTTGCTTAATTTAGAACAAAAATCAATCACGTGGTATAGCCAGAATCCATGTTTTACGGGTCCTCGATACTACGATATCTCGATACAACTGTCTGGCTGTACGTTTGTCTATCCGTCCGTCCGTGAACAACGCTAACGGCTAAACCGTTCAGTCGATTTTCGCAAAAATTGATATTCCCCAATCTATCTAGCTAATGTCGGCGCCCCTTGAATTTGAAACCGATATTTTAATTTTCATGAAGCTCCGGGGACATTTTCAAAATGTCCAAAAAAATGACCATCGTTTTTTGTTAAATTTTGTTGTTGGATAGCGTGCAGGACGTTTAACAGAATGGTACAGATCTCATGCTCGTTGAAAACACTCATTTTTCGAAAATTACAAAAGTTACAATTTTTCGGAGTCTCCCTACAACTCAAATATTAAAGACTCGAGATTTTTCCCTCAATGAAATCTGATCCTTAAAGACAGATTTTGAAATTAGGTCATGTACAATTTTTTGAAATATTTGGGTACTTTTTGCGAAATTTTTCGTAAAAAATAGAGGCAAGAAAGTACTTTCTGTTTAAGCACCACTAGTTTCTTTTTATTTGTCAAAAAAAACCGAGTGACGTATGGTAGGGGAGAAGTGCAATATGTGCATGGTTTCTTGAGCTCTTGGATGTCTTATATACGTTTTAAATTGAATTATGAATACATGTATCAAGAAGCGTTTTTGGCAAGAATTTAAATGAAAATTTTCGCTTGCGTATAATAAAAAGTTTTACGAAGGAAAATTAGCTACAAATATAGACTCTTACCCCTAGTGCTTTACGTGAAGAAATCGTCTTACTTTTGCGATAAAATGGAAAACGATTATTCGGATATCTCCATTCCCAAAAAGTTCAAGAAATCATACACACATAGTGAAATAAAATTTATTTCCCCAAGCAAAACAAAGGGGCATCTCTGCATTTGATCAAGAATAAGAGAAACTGGATAAAAAAGGTGATCGAGTTGGGGATCATTGACCCAGAAGCTGAGGTCGAATGCTTGTCACAGGGTTATTTAGTCTTTTAGAATTTTACAGTCTCAGTGATGACTAATATAATAGATATCGTTGTTAATACGCTTATTATTTTCCTTCTGATGTTCAGTATAGCCTCTAATTGTATAGAAAATGTTATATATCAGAAAAGATTTTACCTCATATTTAAACTTTTCTATCGATTTTCATTGTTTAATGTCATATGGCAATGGGTTTAAAATAATGAACATGTGCTGTTGATACTGACCCCTGATGTATATGATTTCTTCGTAGAGCATTGTAGGCATCTGCGTTGATTGGAAATGCATTTCCGCCTTTGAGTAAGTCATTTTTTACTAAGACCACTGATCTGTAAATCAAGAGACACGACAATGGTAGAGTTGCAAGCTAAATAAAGAGAGGTTTACAAGTAGCACGTGGGCAGTATTTACTTATTGTTCGTACAATTCTTTTCTGTAATCAAAAAGACTGGATGCTATATTATGACGTGTTTACCCAGAATTATAAGCCTTCTCTCAGGCGGAAATGAACATTCACTAAATGTACACAATGACAACGAATTCCTTACGACAGTTATTTCGCAATAAAAAAAATTCAATTAATATCTGTTTACTCAGTTCCCCCGACACATCGCACGGTCTGTAAACTCGTCACAGCTACAGCTGCAGGTTAGTGGGTCATTGACATCAGCTCCGCGACGACATCCACACCTGGGTCGTCTTTGCGGGAACGCGCTCCTTGTAATTACCGCCATTTTGCGCAAAGTCGCGCGGGCGCAGAGTGTCGAGAGAGTTCTGCCATAACTCAATTTCTGACAGAATCTGAGTTATAAGTCACGATGCATCTCTGACATCGATAATTCCTTCGTAAAAAAACCTAAAATGGAATCTTGAGAAAGAGGTTTAAATCATGTCCGCGATGACATTCACACCTGGGTCGTCTTCGCGGAAATGCGCCCCAGAAATTACCCGCGCCATTTTGCGCAAAGTCATGCGGACGGGTGCAGCGTATCGAGAGCGTCTGGCGATGCTTCTCGCGATGCTCTCGAGGGCCACGTGGCGCCGGCCGCCCTTTCCCTTCCGCCTTTCGCCCGGCCGTCCCGTCCTCCGCCCCGCTTCCGCCCCGCCCACGCAAAAACCCCCTGCACTCTGCTAAATTGCGCGTTTGTTTTTTAGGAAGACGCAGCGGAGCGCGGGCCGGATTCGCGTTCCTCGTCCAAACAGTCCTCCTCCGCTGTCGCCTCCGCGGGCCGCCTCCTCTTTCTGCCCCCCTTACACCAGAGTTGTCTGTTTTTTTTAATGTTTTTTTATTTTATTTTAATTTTTTTGGTTATTTGAGGTCGCATCAACATCTAGGTCATTAGCGACCCTACTTAAATTTAACGCTATGATATCTATGAGGGTGAAACGATATGGTGAAGATAGGGGGTGAAAGGGCGAATATATACAACCATGTTCGAGGCGGGACTCGAACCTGCCACCCTTTGGTCTGAGATCGCTAGGACACTACTGCTTTGGCGATCTCGGCCACCGGGCCGGCAGGGTTGGTTTTGTCCTTATCTAGGAGAGCGAAATGTCCTATGACTGTGACGGAGGGTATTGTTGCTTACACGTTTAGAGGAAGTTGGGGTGTTATGGAATAGACGCGTAGGAACGAGGTTATTCCTCTGTCAAGAGATGCAGCCAAGTGGAACACTGATGTATTAATGTATTATAATAATATTAATAATATTATAATAATATTAATAATATTATAATAATATTAATAATATTATAATAATATTAATAATATTATAATAATATTAATGAAGGGCGAGAGATTATATAGTATTTTGCCCCTCTTAGCATAAATCATGTTGTTACCATTTGCACGTTAGTCATCCAATTTAGACCTGTAATTTCAACAAGACAATGCTAGAAAACTCTACTATATTACTGTAAAGTTTGTTGTCACAATTTAACACTGATGATCAGAGATTCTGATCATAAGCGACGACAATGAGTTACAAATTTCAAAGAAAAATTACGCAATCGTTCTAGGATCGACAGGCGCAGAGGTTTGAATCAGCGCAGTCTCATTGTTCAATCAAAATCAAGTTAATGTGACGGACTTTACCTACAACTGTCAGTTTTAAACATTTATATTACTTTTAATTAAGAGTACACCTCACCATACATCTGTTTCTTTCCATCTCCCCATCTCTCGCTCTTTCTCTTTCTCTCTCTCTCTCTCTCGGTCTCTCTCTATCTCTCTTTCCTTCTACTTCTAACTATATCTTTATCCATTGTTTCCACCTCTGGTCTGTGAGTCTGTACTGACACAATAATTACCAACCACTGGTAATTCTAAGAATTACCAGCGGCGACCCGACCTTGCGGACATGGGTTCAGGTACGTGTGATTATATACATCCCTTACGCCGTATTCTGTCTTTTCAACATAAGAAGTGAACTTTTCTCATCGTCACACAGCAACAGATAGTGGGACATTGCCAGGAAAGTGCACACTATAACCTGCCCCGACCGATAATCGAACCCGGGGGTCGCGTCCTGGAAAGCGAGCTCGCTGACTAGTGAGTTACCCTGAGGGGCCGTTATTACTTCTATCTCTCTTTACTTCTTTCCACTGGAATTTGGGGACACTATCAACTGGTGAGGTCGCTGAGGCCCATAGGGAAAGGTCTAATGAGTAGACTTCAGTGAAAGTGATGAGATAAATAATGATGGACAAATTAAATACGCCTTTGATAAAACAGGAACATTATTTAATAAGCCTTTTTTTATATAAGTATTTAGAATTATAGGATCGATATGTTTGTTATAATGACTTGCAAAGTTCGTGGTATACAAAAGGTATATAAAAAAATGGAATCAGAATTCGCAGGTAAAATATCTAAAGCTCCGTCTTTGTCGACGCTTTTCCTCCTCCAACCTGCTACCTGAGCGTTAGGGCTTATTAGTTTGAACAAACCACCAAATGGTGTTTCCTCTAGCAGCGGCATCTATCGGTGCGAAATGGTGCTGTTTTAGGATTGGTCGCAAGCGCTGGGTCTGCGATAAACGGTACAACAATATTGGCTGGAGCGGGAGCGCCTTCGTCCACGAGCCCTTGCCGGCCCCACTCAGCGGAGGCGACCTCCAACGGCGCAGGGCGGGGGCGGGGGCGAAGGGCGGCGCGCGCCCGGGCACGCGGCGCCCCGCCCTCGACAAGCGGCGCCCGCGCCTCTGCAAACAGCCCGCGGCCGCCGCCCACACGCCCTGCGCCCGCAGCCCCGACCCAGTGCCCGCGCCCGCCTCCGCGACCGCCCCGCGGCAGCGAGGAAGGTTCTGTTGTGTCCTCAGTTTTTCCTTTTCCTCCGCAAGCACCTCTCTCGCTTTCCCTCCCTCTCCCTTTCCCTCCCTCTCCCTCCCTCTCTCGTTCCCTACCACCTTCTCCCTTTCCCTCCCTCCCTCTCCCTTTCCCTCCCTCCCTCTCCCTTTCCCTCCATCCCTCTCCCTTTCCCTCCCTCCCTCTCCCTTTCCCTCCCTCCCTCTCCCTTTCCCTCCCTCCCTCCCTCCCTCTCCCTTTCCCTCCCTCTCCATTTTCTTTCCTCTCCCTTTTCCTCCACCTTTCCCACCCTCTCCCTTTCCCTCCCTCTCCCTTTCCTTCCCTCTCCCTTTTCCTCCCTCTCCCTTTCCCTCCCTCTCCCTTTCCTTCCCTCTCCCTTTCCCTCCTTCTCCCTTTCCCTCCCTCTCCCTTTCCCTCCTCAAACTTTTTGCCTGATGTTCTTTCACTCTTCAAACCCACTGTCTTCTCCCTCACCGTATCTCATTTTTTTTCAATTTCTATGAGTTTTGGTTATACTTTCTCATTTATCAATGCTCCTCCCTTAACTGTCAATTGCTCTATAAATTATCATTGTCCTCGTTATGATTGATCATTTTCTTCTTCTGTCTTCATCCATCTCTTCATCTCTCTGCTCAGCCCTCTCTCTATCTCATCATCTTTCTCTATTTCTAAGGGATTTTTGCTACATATATTAGGTTGCAAGATGGCGATTAATGAATTTTCTTCACTCTTAAATCATATTAGTATCATATAAGTATATTATAAGTATAATGGGTACGTACGTTTGCTCACCTAAATTTATTAATTCATTTATTTATTTAGTTACATATTTATTCATTTCTTATTGTTTACCTCTCTTCAGAACGTACATCTGTTATTCAAAATTATGTTTCCATTTTCACATTTTATTATAATTTTCCAGTTTTCTTTCACTCGAATTTGTTTCATAATATTATTTGCAATAGATTCCATTTATTTAATTTAATTTTCATTTGTCATTTTAAAAATTATATGTTAATTTCACATTTTATAGTTTTCTTTAAAATTTAATTCATAACAATATTCTGTAAAAATTTTTTAATTTTTTAAATTTTTGTAACTTAGATATATTAACATTATTACTATTATTATTTTTGTAGCACTGAAGATGGCCGAAAAAGCTTTATGCTAAAATAAAGAATTACGATTGAGAGTCAACACCTCGTATAGATTTCAATGATATTATAAGTATATATTAGATAATCTATTATCATCAAGAGCCACACCAGATTTTTGTTTTTTCAAGAACAAATGTAAATACGAATCCAACGTAGCCACATATTATAATTAGATGAGTAAGCTATTTTGACTGAAAATTTCCTAATTTCTTCAAACACTCCTAGCAAATGCAGGTGCTGTACTAAAATTACAACCAATTATAACCTTGACAGATTTTCTTCCGGTGACTTTTAGAATAAGATGAAGTTTGTCTTCTGCACATTTAAGTGTGTACTAGTTCTAATTAGGAAACGAGAACTAGCCCTTTTATATAGTTTGTCCTTGAACTGTCTGGTTCATAGACAATTTTATTCATTTGTGTACTAAATATTATGAACTTATAACATTATTTAATACCAGTCTTGAAAGAAACAAAAAATAAAATTGAAATTCAAAATGATGCAGCTATGATAATAATGGAATAATTAATTTCATTCACAAGTACAAAAAATATCCATTTAAAAAACATTTTACTCACGACTACATATATCATTCTATTAAAGATTTATTAATGATGCTTCTTGGTATGGAGCTAATATTTATATTGCAAATGGAGTACATTCCTTGCCTCCCCAATTACATTCCACCCTAATCTCCCCTTGATCATCTCTGCAATTCCCTGCAACACTATTAATAATATTGGGAACTGCCCTAACTGTCAACACCAATCGCATCGTATTCCCATGGCTTTATTGACACTACAAATATCTGCCACGCGCACCCGATCAAGATCCCTCATAAAGGAAATTAACTCAACAAAATTATTCGCATGTAACTTAAAGGGTTTTTCCAGCACGCGTTGCAATTACTAAGTACGAGTAAGATTTCGGTTATTCCAGAAATTCAATGATATTGTCCTCGTGGTCAATTGTCGTTCGTTGTAAAGGAAGTTCGACGATAAGTTGCGTAACACACCGCCTACGGTCATCTTCGCTACCACACCACTTGCCCCCCCCTCCGCCGGCACTACCGCCCTTCCCGACCTTCCCCCACCCCTTTCCCCCAGAAGAGACGCCGCGCGTCCGTGTTTGCTCGCGCCTGCCGGCAATTAGCGGTCTGTACCCCAACTCCTAATCCCTCACCCCACTCCGCCCATCCCTCGGTCCCCGCAGGCGGCCACCGCGGACGCCCACCCGGAGGCGGGCGGCGCTGCAGGCTGTGAGCGCGGTGCTAGACAGGGTGAACATAATGGAGGGAGTGAGATAGTGGCGACAGAGGGTGTGACGATAGGTGATAGAGAGTGTGACGGAGGGGATAGTGGGGGTGCCGGTGGTAATAGAGGAAGTGCTGGTAGTAATAATGGAAGTGGCAATGCTGTAAAGGAAGTGATGGTGGTAACCGAAGAAGTGATAGAGGTTGTGACGGGGAGTCAGAGGATGTGAACGTGGGGCTAGACGTAGTGACGGATGTGAAAAATGGTAAGTCGATAGTGATGAGGGGAGCGGGGCTGACGGTTAGTGCTGGCGGTGTTTATTGCGTACCGAACAATGGGGAAGACAAGTAGGAACTGACAGGGTTTGGCAATGGCTCTGTGGAGAAGGGAAGGTCCACGTGGTGGGGTCAGTAGAGAAGGCGGAGATGACAAGATCGACGGCGGCAAGAATGATGACAAAGAGTGTTGGTAAAAGGTGTGAATGGTAGCGGAGGTAGCGGCTGAAAGGACGGTGCAAGATATCGGCAGCGGAGAAGGCTACAAGAGCTTTGGTGGTGGCGGTGACAGACGCCTGACTGGTGGTATCACGCTCAAGCGGCCCGGGAGCGACGGCGGCGGTGGCGGTGGCGGTGGCGGTGGTGGCGTGCCCTGGGTCAGCTTGCCTAGGGCGGCGTCTCGCCACCGCCAGGCCGGTTTGTTTCCGAGCCCTGCGCGCCCAACCCTTTACCCTCCAGGCGAATACCGACGTGCGCGTCCCGAATTGAGGAGAGGCCGCCGCGCCCGGCCGCACTCCGCCCCGCTGCGCGCCGCGCCGGTGTTCGTTACCGCGCACACCTATTCCGCTTCGCCAAGTCAACACAACTTCTCGCCGCCAAAAGGCGCCGCGCCGCGCCGCGAGGGCGGGGGCCGGCTGCGGGTTGAGGGGCAGGCGAGGGAAGGGGGACGGGCAGAGCGGGTGGGTGATGGGCGGGGGAAAGGCACCGGCGGCGGGGGACGGGTGGGGGACGGGTGGGGGACGAGCAGAAGGGGAGCAGGAGCAGGCGGGTGCGAAACGGGCAGTGGCGCGGGGGCGGGCGACGGCGGACGAGGGTGAGCGGGCGCGGGGGCGGGGATGAGCGGGTTGGTGTGGGAATGGGCGGGTGGGAGCGGGGATGGGCGGGTTGGTGCGGGGATGGGCGGGTTGGTGCGGGGATGGGCGGGTTGGTGCGGGGATGGGCGGGTTGGTACGGGGATGGGCGGGCGGGCGCGGGGATGGGCGAGCGGGCGCGGGGATGGACGGGCGGGCGCGGGGATGGGCGGGAAGGCGCGGGGATGGGCGGGGTTGGCAGGCGCGGGGATGGGTGGGCAGGCGTGGGGGCGGGGGGGTGGGGTCCAGCTGCAGGGGGCCGCGCGCGAGCAGAGAGCGCCGCCTTCCCCGAAAGGGCGCGCTGCGGGAACTTTGTCTGAAATGTTAGAAAAGGGCAGATCAAATATATCAGTCTCATGAAATTCGAGTCCACGAAATGGGTTGGTAAATATAATTAGGTGATGCTGCGATCGCTGGCACTTAAAAGGGGAACTCGTGAAACAATCAACTGGCGAGGTGAGGAGGGCTTCGCGACAGCAGAGTTCCAACCTAAAGTTGAAAAAAAATGTTAGTTGTTCAATAAAGCAATATTTCCGTTAGTTCATTTCTAACAAATTCAAAATTATAGAACATTTTCCCAAACGATGATTCGTAATTAAGGACTTTTTTTGCACTGACAACGTTGAGATGTTTAAAATATGTATCATTGATCAGTGGCATGTCGATAAAATTCTTGTATATTATGTATATTGTATGATATGTAGGTATGTCATTTAACGTGTGAAAAACGCCACCGGTTTCTGTGCAGTGAAGTGAACAATTATTTCTGTGATTTTTTCTAAGAAACTCATCGTTTCTGTACAATTTAACGACGTATTCTTCTACAACGCACAGAAACGTGTGTTTGTAGTAGTTCTTTCTTAAAGCTAAGAATATGCTTAAAAGTTGCCAAAGATAAAATGTACATTTTTTCAAGAACACGGAGAAAAATGCACATTTGTGACTTGATGGAATCTAGGTCGGAATTTTTATACTCCTGTCGGCTGGAGCTTGTCAGTTGGAAGAGACCCTGGCAGCTCTCCTTTCAGAGTTACAAATGACTTTTGGAGTCTACAGCGGCGCTTCGAATTTCGGAAAAGAGGACAACGTTCAGATAATGAATTTTGTGACAATGTCCGGGCGTGTTCACTACTACGAACATAGTCCGTAAGTGTAGAGCACCTTTTACCTCGGGAGGTGGCGGTGTTCTCACCTCATTGGATCATTAGATCCTCCGCCGCCCTAGAAGCAGGCTTACGGGTTTTCTCTCTCCAGGTATTTCCTCTCAGTAGGACACCATTCCAGCCGGTAGAACCTGTAAGTCCCCGACTGGTATCCAGATATGATCGATAGGAAAGGGCATGTAAGTGAGTGAGTGTGTGTGTGTGTGTATGTGTGTGTGTATGTGTGTGTGTGTGTGTGTGTGAGAGAGAGTGTGTATGAGTTGAGAGAAGAGGAAACCACGGAAAACAATTGATTTGAATTGGTGGGCCGTAGAATTCTTCTCCAGAAAGTGGTGTCGGCTTCCCACTTATCTATTTAGTTCATGTTGAAAATCACCACCTTCACGATCTGACCCCTTGATCACCTCGGTCAGCGACGACGCTGCAGAGGCAATGACAACGCTTCCGTTGAGACATCGCAGACGGTTCGTTTGGGCATGATAAAGATAGAGATGGAAAACATTAATAAATCATTCAGTGGATATCCGCACCACAGTGGCGGATAAGCCTCGAAACGAAACAGAAAATTAATTATTTATTAATAATATTAATGGATCATACTGTTTTTATTTTATATCTGAAATGATTCATCTTATATAAACACATTACAACACGATATTAAAAAATTTGGGTACAAATAATTCTTCTAGTGCAGTAACATTCAAGCTTCTCTCCATGAATTACTACAACAGTTGAACTGCCGGACATTTTAATATGAAAACGTCCAATACGGGTTATTTCATAACGTTCAATGTTAATGATTCTGGTGTTAAAATCATAAGAATAATAAAACGTAATATACGAAGCCCTATGATTATTTAAAATCTATTTCCATAATGTACGTAGCACGAAATATATAATAATTTTAACTAAAATAAAGCAGTAATGAAATACTTTGTATTACGATAATTTAATTATGTCAGTTAAGTATGCATCGTTTTATTTACTAATGATTGAATCAAATAGCTGTTCATACAATCAAATAGCTGTTCATACAATCAAAAACTGTTCATACAATCTCAAGAAATAAACGAAAACTTAGAAAATTTCCCATGTTTACAATTAAAGAACCGTACGGTTGCTGAGCTAATCACTCAAGAGTATATAATTATTTTTAATTACAACTGTGTTACAGTTAATTTTCGCATAGTTGTCACATAAAGGAACAAAAGCAACTCAGAGTGCCAGCAGGAATGTGCTTTAAATGGAATTTGTGTTGGTCGATAAGCGCCTCTATGAGGAGCTGCACACCGTCAAGCTCCGATACGACAGAAGTTTCACCAACTCTCCTTGTGAGAAGCTGCAGAGCGTTCAATCCACGGCATCACGCCTAAGTCTCCAAATTGTCCTCATTGTCAAGAGCTCTATCTCGCGCTCTGGATCAATTTCAAAGAGGAAGGTATTCTCAGTGGAGAAGCTGCGTTGCGAAGCATGCTATGAAAGCAGCAGAACTCATTGCTTACAAAGAAAGGGGTTGGGACATCGTAATAAAAGTGTCTGAAAATTTGTTTGCAAAATCAGTTTTTTTGTACGTTCTTAGTGCATGTATATTGAAAAACTAAAACGGAACGAAGGGAAAAAACGAGAAAATAATGCAAAGATATCTACAAAACTAGGAACCTGAGCTCTTGCCACACAACAAGCGACTGATTATATTTGAAAAACTAAGTCGTATATTTTCAGAGATAACTTAATCGCTCTTCACCTTATTAAAGAAATATCATCTCAATTTCGAAGGAATTGAATTTAATACTCAGAATTTTTCCCTACTTGTAGTTTCTTTATGTTGAAAAACTGTCTAAATTTACTATCAAGAATATTATATTTTTATTTCAATAGTACGGAAAATACGAGGTACGAATGATTCATGAGATATATGAAACCTTGACATTCTGCAGAATATTAATTAATGGTTCTGAATGGGAATAAATCGTAAGATTTGTTTAGTTTTTGCGTTTTCATGGCCAAAAAGTGCAATAATTCCTTGTAAATCTAATACATACGGATCTTTTTGGCTAAAAAAAAGATATCCACGAGGTACCAACTAAAGAATAGAATACTATTGTTCCTGAAAAATGAATGCGCAATGAAGTGGTATAAAAAATGAATTTCTTTACATTAAAAATACGTTTTGGAATACTAAGACAAAGTAAATTAAAGAAGAAACTCGTTGTACTGTTATTTTGTTGTTGGATAACAGGTGAGTTAGGAATTAGCACCAATAGTTTTGGAAACAAGTGGTGCTAAAACAGCACATAATTTTTTGTATTTTTTATAACAGATACGTCATGCATGCATTATCCTGCAATTTATGTCCTACTAACTCACTTCCAGTCATCACAACAAATAGACTTACACAAGGAGAAACAGACAAACGAATTGAAAAAATACGGTTACAAATCGAGGAGCCGTTCAGATCCATTCAGAACCATTCAGATCGCTCGGGGAATATCCATTTCGTTGAAAATACTGGGTATAGTTTAGGCGCTAGTGTAATTCACAGATAGAGAGACGCAGACAGCTATTTGTTTTGAGAAAAAAACACGTATTTTGCGTCCAGTAACCTCAAATCGTTTTTATATTTTGTCTTTATTACTTACGAGAAAGTGGACATAGTGACACACAGACACACAAAGCAGTGTTTTTCCTAAAAAGTATATACACTTTTTCCAGCAGAGTTACATAACGTTCTCTAAACGAACTATTCGGGAAAGTAAAAATGAATCTAACAAACGATAAACGCATTATTTTTTTTGAAAGTGGAATAGCCCTGGGTGAACTTCATCCAGGAGCCTGAAAAGTTGTAAATCCGCCTCTCGAGAGCAGTGACGAGGCCGAGGCTCACGTCGGCGGCTGGCGGTGGCGCTCTGGGGACCTCGTGCGCACTTTGGCTCCACTACAGTTGGAATTCGCTGCCGGGGCGGGGGCGCGCTCGCTCTCCGCGTGTGCAGACGGGACAAAGCGGTCGAGCGCAGCGGCGGCCAGAAGTGGGCGGCAGCAGGCGCTCGGAGCCGCAGGTGCTCATAAGGCACGCGTCCACCAGAGGGCGTGGTGGGGGGGGGGGGGCGGGCCGAGGGCTGGGCGCGGGTTCCGGCCGAGCGCGCGCGCGACCGGCGGACCGCGGAGAAACCGGCCCGCACGAGCCGCGCCCGGCCTGAACTCGCCCCCGCCGCCCCCGCCTCCCCGCCGCCCCCGCCGCCCCCGCCGCGCCCCGCCGCCCGGCGACGCGACGCGCTCTGCTCCGGACTTCGAACCTGCTCCCGCCGCCGCGCCGGCCACCACCGGCACTGCCCCCTCCCCGCTGCCTTCGCTGGTCGGGCGCTTTTGCACTTGCTCTTCTTGCTGCTACTCGAATCAAGGCTGCCCTTATTGCGAATGCTGATGCTGATGTCCTTGTTAGTGACGGTGCACTTGTCATTTACGTTGCTCGTGTCAATACCCTTGCTGTTATCACTGTCCTTGCCATTGCCATTGATATTCCCATTGTCGTCGTCATTGCGATTGTCATCGTCACTGCCATAGTCGTTGTCACTGCCATAGTCGTCGTCACTGCCATAGTCGTCGCTGTTGTCATTGTCAGTAATAGTCATCACAGTTACCGTTAAGGTGCGTCCACACGACGCGTCTTTTCTGTGCGTCACGGGAATAAAATGGCATGCGCAAAGTTGAAAGACGAACGTTCCACACAGCGCACGTGCGCTACCCTGTCCACACGGTGCAACTCTGTGCGGTGCTTGTTCTATTCTGTACAATGGATCCAGCAGCTATTTGCACGACAATTTCGGCAGCTTATTTTATAATCAGTCTACGGAAGAGAAAAACTTCCTTTTCCCTATAATCTTGAATGAACTGAGGAGTGAGTTCTTTGTTTTCAAGCGACATTCTGAAAATACATAACCTTAAAAAAAGCTATTGCATTTATTTGTTTCAGATAAATAATTTATTACATAAATTTCGAAAATTGGCATTACCGTAAAAATAAAATAAGAAGGAAATAATATAAGAATAAAATAATAAGGGAGAACTAAGTATTCTCATGTCACTACAACACACCGAAAATAAATTGAAATCATCACATGTTTATTTTCACTAGTTTCCACAATTTATCTTTATAAATGTATATGATGAAAATTGATATTACTGTAAATATATAATAAATGAATAATCTGCAAACAAATTCGCAGTAAAAAACCGACGGACAACACAAAATAATTCAGAAGACTACCAAAGAAGTCTAACGGCTCGGAATTCCAGATGACTTCGCTATGAAATACACATTCTTTGTAGGAAGTGTACGAGAAAGACGAACGAGATTCCCGTCAGCTCTGGGAAGCTTGCGCAATTGCATGCGTTCATCGTTTTGACGAAAGGACGCATGCCCGAAACGCATGCGCTACGTGCGCTAGACGCATGCGTTGGACACATGCGCAAAATTGAACGAAAAGACGCATCGTGTGGACGCGGCTTTATGGTTGCAGTCAATGTCGAGACGTTTTCTTAAAATATCGCTCAGCTTGTGTTTGTGTGTATCAGCTTGTGTTTATCGTGTCAGTTTGTTGTGTGTATAGATAGATAGTTTATTTAATTTGCTTGGCTCCAAATTTTTAATTTGCACGGCTCCAAATTTTTTCTTTAAACGTTTGGAAAGGATAGTGCCAAATGTACCCTATGAGATGACATAAAGGCCAAATTGCCCTATCCTTTGTTTTCTTAAAATATAACTTTTTTGACTTGTCTCTCACGTCGGTAATATTTACATTAGCGGCGATTTGTTCACATCGTTTTATTTACGAGTACATGTTCTTTAAATAATGTCAAGTAATCTTTCTCGAAAACAATCGTTTTCTGTGAAAACTAGCTCAAAGTTCCGCATTTTTAGAAATGCTCGAACGCCATTTTCTCAAAAATGGCTCCTGATTTTTTCTTTAAACTTTTCGAACGGATGATTGCACTCTTTAATATGATGTAAAGTTCATTTTGGGGTATTTTTTTGTTTTATCAAAAATTGCACAAAGCTAATTTTTTTGAAAGATCTCTCACGCTTATAATATGCACATTACCAGCAATTTGCAAACATTATTGTATTTGTGAGTGTGCTTCAAATGACTTCAAATTAAGTTTTTCGAAAACTCAAATATTTAGTAACGCTTAAACGACATTTTCTTAACAATACTTCTAAATTTTTCAAAGCAAAATTGCCATTTACAACGAGGTTTTAGTATTCTTTAATATTCTAAAATTAATATTTCCGTTCTACCATTAAGGAACCGAAAAATTAAGAAAACGTCAAAAAAAGTACTTTGGCTGGCAATTGATGGCAGCTGGCAAAAGTTTGTGGCAATTCCGAATAGCTAGCCGAGACCTAAGGAAACAGAATAATATTAGGGGAAAGTCTGTGCCATTCTGTAGCATCACTATTTTCGTCTGGCAATGAAATTTTTTCTGCCGAAAATCCGCTTTTTTCGCATTACATAACTTTCCACATACTACGTATATTACTCCGTATATACGTATGTATATGGGAAAGTAAAAGTGAATAAATCTAGTTGCTAAATTAAGAAAAATTCCCTAACAAGTGGTGTAACCAGAATCTCTCGTACGTATACGGGAAACTAAAAAGTAGCATTGATAAAATGTTTCTTCATTTATTCCAATAATAGATAATTCAACTCTCTTCAATGAAAAAATAAACTCATATCGTTCGTTAATTTGCCGGTTGACAACACATTCAATGAGTTGTTTTGCATATTGCAAGAACAACAACTGACGTAGAAAATTATAGCTGTGGAGAACGGGTAGTACGAGGTATGAGACGAATGCTATAGAAGCCAGTGTGTAAATTGCCTAAAGTATTTGGCGTCGCATAATGTCTTGTGAAATATTTTACATTTGGTAATAAATGACTTTTCAAAAATTGTATTTAATAAATAGAATACACAATCAGAATTTGTCGGATAATTATTTAATTGCGTATACTAACGATAAAATGTTTTTTTGAGATCTTTTCATTTTGGTGATTTCATGTTACACTAATATTTAATTATTGGAGAAGTATCACATTTCTAAAACTGAGGGTAACACATTTCATTGTACGCTAATTAATTCATTTGTCTTTTACACTGAAGTTTTTGTTTAATTTACTCGTTTTACACTATAATGGTATTTTGCGTTGTTACAGTGCTGTGCGTTGTAAGGTAGCTTTGATTGCATATTAATTATTCTATAAATATTCATAGATTTGATAAATTCAAGTGCTCTTTACTGATCAAGTGATCATCTACAGATCAAGACACGCAGCCAGGGACATAATTCTTTATATCATTTAAAGGTGTACTGAAAATAAGAATCATTGTAAGGCATTGCAATTATATCACGAACATATTGCGAAAATAATACGTCACAATATCTTCATTTTAAAGTTAAATTAATCTTCTTTGGTACGAACAGGATTAACAAGAACATCGGCGTCAGTAGCATCTGTCACGGTGAATAAATATAAGTAAATGCAAAGACAAAGATAAATAGTAATGCTACAACTGCACATATACAACAATTGTTTAAACATTGTCCATATTTCAAGCAAAATCACGCAATTTTTGTCAAAAATTTGTAGTAAGACGTCAAATAAACTTTGAACGTTTGCGGTTTCGAAAAATTAGAGATATCAACGAAAAAGATCTGCACCATTCTCTGAAGCGTGAAAGTTTAATTTAAAACAATTTGGAGCCATTTTTGACAAAATTTTGGAAATGTTGAGGCTTCATCTAAAGTACCCCTCAAAATCAAAATATCCTTTTCAATCTCAGAGGGCCTCGAGTCCCTTTAAATTGATCGAGAAATATGCATGAAGAACATCGGCTGCACGGTTTCGGTGCAATTTTTTTTATCACAGACGGACAGACAGTCCGACGTTTTACCGTCAATCGATTTTTCGCTCTCGAAGCATAGATTGTGACATATGTTAATATTTAACTCTGACTCTCAACACTTGTTAGAGGAATTAATTTTCTATATATAGGAATGAGATTTATCTCTTTCGTTACAAAAATAGCCCGACAATAAGTTTTCCTGTCTAAAATTTGCTGTTTTCCTACGATTACTATTCGCTGTTTTCTTAGAAAGTAAGGTTAAGACAGTAAAGAGAACTACCAGCTCGAAAATTGGTTTCAAGTGACTGACGGTAAATTAATCGTAGTAGTGATATTTATCAACGTCTCTTAATAATAGTTGTTGCACAGCTAATGAAAGTGATAATTAAACGTGATACATACGTGAAACATATGAAAGTATATGAAAGTGCTATATAAACGTATGTGTGTGTTTGCGTGCGCGCGTAGTTCCGTCAAATGCCTTATGCGGATGTTTAAGTCACAACCTGTAATTCCATGTTTGTCACTGCCCAAGTGAGAATAATCACTTTCATAACAGCGCTGAGTTACGACTCTCTTGCATTTGTAACACCGAATTAACCACTTTCCAGAGCACTTGCACAAATGCTGTGCTATCATTGGTCCATTTCACGCGGGTCTTGAGAGACCGACATCGTGCCTGGTACTGAGAGAGCGTTGAGGCTGAGAGAACGAACTAAGTTTTAAAGGAAGAAAAGCTTTTAAACAAAAGATTGGGATCATATTTACGAGAAAATGGAATGGAAAGAGGAAAGTGAGAAATCAACTTTTTGAACCAATTATTTACAGACGATTTATTCTTCAACTACAAAGTTTCGAATCCCATGTTTTTGGATTCTTCTTCAGGTAATTTATGGATAAAATGTCTGAATATTTTTTATGTTTTTCCCACATTCATACTGAGCAACTCTTGTACAAATATATACATTTTTTGGATGACCGAATTATTGTAAACTAGTGGTGGTACACAATGGCACAGACTTTTTCATATTAGTTCTCTATTTCCTTTGGTCTTGGCTAACTCTTCGGTCTTGACACTCTTGCTAGTTGCCATCTATCGACATACACACTACATTTTTTGACATTTTATTAGTTTTCAGGTTTCTCGGAAGTTGAAGGGAATTATTATTTTAAGAATATTTGTAACGAGCAGTAAAACCTAGGAAAAGGCATTTTCTTTGAAAAATGTAGAGTAGTTATTAAGAAAATGACGAAGAAGCAGGTTAAGAAATTAGCAGCGGTGTCTCTGTGTATTTGGGAACATGTAAAATTGGGAGGAGAACTAAAATTCGAAAATAAATTAAGAGTTCTTAATAAATAAAGTGAATGAAGTAAAATAATTAACTAATATTTTCTCTCTATAGTACTCTTAGAAAGTTATAAAAATTGAGGGCGACACTTGCCACACAGCATCATACAAGTCCAATTTCAGTGTGAAACGTCTTCCCAATTGCGACATTGTAGCCTTAATTGTTAATTATAACACGATTTTACAGATTACAATAAAATATGAAGACAAAGTAATTTGACATGACTGTGGTCAAGGCGAGAGAATAACACGCGACAGCGTTGACTCGGAGGTAGTAGACATCTGAAAGAGCAGCAATCCACCCAGATTTGGCAACCCTGCGGAGAGTGGGCGTGCCCGGACGGTTGAGGGCCGCCGCCGCCGCCGCCGCCTACAGGCACGCCCCTCGTACTGCCCCGCAGAGACGCCGCCGCCCACAATTAAACTGAAACATTACGCCGCCGCGGACAGCGCAACGAGATGGCGCGGCTCACCTGCTTCACGACCCCGGGCACGCGGTGCAGCGCGTACAAGGAGACGGCGTTGGGCGACGCACAGTGGACTGAAATGCGCGCATTGAAAGAAAAAAAACAAAATTCTCAGGAATGGAACCAACACTTAACATAATTTCTAAAATAAATTTACATCATAAAATGTAATAAAGGCCTTGAAGAAGTATTCAAGAACTTTCAAATTTTGCGTTTGCGTTGTTAAATATTCAAAGATAGTTAAAATATCATCTGCTTTCTAACAGTTCATAAAAAATTCTCAGATTTAAAATTGAAAGCGAATGACATTTTCAGAAATATATTCCCCGTATTGGATTTATTACTTTAATTTTACAATTGGATATCAAATTCGAAATTAGATACATATAAAACCCAACGGTATACATTCCTACAATGTATTTTGTAGGCCTTCCAATTTCGATTGTATCTATGTACCTTTGAAATCTCCGTTGAAACAGAAAGAAAATAATTATTAAAAATTAGAAATGGCGCCATCTGCCATTTCTATATTTTGTTTTACAAAACCTACTTATTTTAGATCTTAGATTAAATATCTGTAGCCCGCAACGAATTTAGAACGCGTTGGTCTTTAGTTGACTTTTTAACAGAATAACACCTGAAATGCAATGCGCGCGTTTCAGACCGTTTCAGCCCGCTGTGTGGCGCCCCGCAACGCGTAGCGAGCGGAGGTATTTTGAGGTCTAGAAACGTGTCATCTCACGCTTTCGAGGAGTGACTTAAATCAAAAGTTATGAAAAAAGTAAGGATTGAAATTATTGTGGTTCGAATGAGATATGAAATTGATTCTGATGCGAAATCGTTGTATATTTCTGAACCGTCACATTTTTTAAAAATTTGGTTCTCGAAAACCAAGAGAAAAAAATTAGTCGTGATGTGAGTTTCAAATACTAATAACCAAAATCGCAAACAAATGTAATGGAAAAAAACAGGAATCATGGTAATACCTGTTAAAGATTCGAACTACACAAAAATGGAAGTATACTTATAAATGAAAAAAATGTACAGATCTCTTCACAGAAAAATTACACATTCAAGAAGCTTTATTGTTTATTCAATAATTCATCAAATAAACGTAGTATATTTATTGAATCACTTTTTAAAATTGTTGACAAAAACTTTAATTCGATATTTTTCGATAAAAAAACTAAGAACATCAAAGGAGTTGCGTAAATACTTTTTGTTATGAAGTGTTGTATGAAACAAACATACTTTTGCAAATTATTAGTGGCACAATAATCGAATATTCATAACAGTTTTTGTTCTTTTTCCATACAAATTTCTTTTCACGAACTCTACGTCGTCCAAAATGTTGAGGACTGCTCTCCCCAACTGCAACGAGCACTGCTACACAAAAAACCAGAGGGTCTGGGGTAGTGTCAGCACTCATCTGCCCTTTAACCTCTCTAGAGGGACCCGGAGACGTATTGCGCCGCCACTCCAGAAAGGAATGCAGCGCTCTCTTCTTGTCCTCGTCTCACATATGCCGTGCGAGTAGCTGCCGCAACGCTGGCACTTCGAGTCTTCTCCAGCTGAGCGGAATGAGTCGCAGAGTGCAAGAATAAAAAAATAGATGAAGAAATGGACATTTACGCAAGTGCAGAAGTCCAGAATTATTCATTGTGACCTTCCAAAGACAACTGGTAAAATGAGGTCAATACACTGATTTTGCAACGATTTTATCACATCCCTGTAAACAATAAAATAATATGACGCTTACCAACGATGATTTAAGACGAACTAAGATGGTGTTTATAAGACACAATCGACACAAAAATACGTAAATTTCCTTCAACTGAATGGAGAATAACCACTTCCCAGGGACAAAAGATGATAGATGGGAAATGTAGAATTTTATCGATTATCATAAACTTCATTTTGCTCTATTCTTTTGTTTTTTAAAAACTACAAAAACGTATTTTTTTTACTCGTCGCTCACTTCGTTTTTATTTACATGAGCAGCGACACGTTCACATTATTGCATTTACGAGTACATGTACCTTAAATTATGTTTGGTAAAGTTTCTCGGAAAATCAATAGCTTTCTGTGAAAATGAACTCAAATTTTTGTGTTTTGAAAAAGCTCAAACGCCATTGTTTTAAAAACAGCTCCAATTTTTTTCTTGAAACTTTTTGTAGGTGTAGTGCTAAATTCATTTTGATGTATTCTTTCGTTTTTTCCAAAAAATACTCTAAAATATCGCTCACGACGTTAATATGCTCATTTCCGACGATTTATATTATGAATTGTTGCATTTACGCAAGTGCTGGAAATCACTTTCAATTAAGGTTTTGGGAAACCCAAAAGTTTTCTGTGAAAAAGAGTTACAAATTTCGTCTTAAAAGTAATGCTTAAACGACATTTTCCTAAAAACGGTTCCAAATTTTTCAACGAAAATTTCCAGAGGTTTACTCTTCTTCAATATTATTAAAGTAATTATTCGATTCCACCTACAGAAAACAAAAAAAATGAGAAAATTTAAAAAAAATGTACTTTGGGTGACGATAGTTGGCAGGTGGCAAGAGGATAACCGAAAATCTAGCCCCGACCAAAGAAATTAACAATCTAACTAGACGTAGATAGGCTATACTATTCTGTCACACTTCTAGTTTGACTCTTGTTTGTCACCAGGGACTGATTCAATGGCATCATTTATATGCATCCATTACATCAGTTTTTGCTGGCAGAACCAATCTGGAATTTTATTTTTATCTCTTGAATAGTTCCGTCCATTCGCTTTGCTCCTCGGACAATTGAAACGCTGTGCTCGGCATTTCATGGACTAGTCTTCCGGCCCCAGTCTTCCTCAGCTAGCTTTTCTGAACCATCCTTCCGGATCCAGCCTTCGGGTGTCAGTCTTTCAGTGTCAGACGTCTGGAGCCAGCCTTCCGGAGCCATCCTTTCGGAGGCAGCCTTTCAGGCCCAGCCTTCCGTGGCCAGTCTTCCGGAGTCAGCCTTCCGGGGACAGCGTTCCGGGATCAGCCTTACAGGGCCAATCTTCCGGGGCCAACCTTCTGGAATCAGCCTCCCGAAGGTGCCTTCCGGCGCCACGTTTGGCGCCAAGCCAGCCTTCCTAAGCCAACCTTCCGGCGCTAGTCATCCTTCGCCAGTCTTTCCGACCACGCTTTCTTACGAGTT
Organism: Acheta domesticus; assembly: GCA_031308135.1. Taxonomy (NCBI): domain Eukaryota; kingdom Metazoa; phylum Arthropoda; class Insecta; order Orthoptera; family Gryllidae; genus Acheta; species Acheta domesticus. Next base: position 226,969,676 of record JAHLJT010009436.1, read on the forward strand.
TTCTGACACCATTTCTCCTTGAGACTTACGTTAGTCCCCGCCAGGTTCCCATTAGCGTCTGGCCAGTCTACAACCAGTTTTCGGCCAGTATCCCACCGTTCACCATCAGCTTCTTCCAAACTCCCACCATCCTCTTACCAGACCCCACGGGACCCACCACACCTCGCCCGCCGTCCCCACTCATCCACCCACCAGGACGTCCACTTGGCCGCTGGACCTCGATTTACGAGGCCGCGGTCCGCGCGCAGCGCCGCGCTGAGCTGCGTCGGCCGTTGCCGGGCTGCCCGTCGCGGGTTTACGAGCGCGCGCGGACGTGGCCGTTGCCGCCGCCGCCGCCTCCTTCTCCTCCGCCTCCGCCGCCGCCGCCGCCGCCGCCCGGCGAGACGAGCGTGTCGTAAAGTGGCCTCTGGCGCGCTGCTCGCCGTCGGGATTTTCCACGCCGCTGGACACGCGCGCGTCCGTGCAGCAGCGCCGCGACGCTACCGGACGCCCCGCGATGCCACGCCACGCGGCCCCAGCATATGAATAGCCATGCGCTCCCGCGGTTCTAGGTCACCCGTCACAGGGGACACACTGCGCTGTCTGAGAATGTTTGGAGATGTTGTTCTGTTGAATGATTGGCTACTTGGCGAGCTATTACGTCTACTACTATCGCTATTATCGTCTCCTGTATTATTTCAGTAGTGTACCTTCCCTTTGCGGCTCACATGCAACGAATCTTTATAAATGAGGTCTCTCAATAAAGAGAATTTTACGGAGACATGACGAATTATACTTTGACTTAAAAAGCACGAAGGATTTGTTTTTTTAAAGCATTTAAATATTAAAACACAACCCGCAACACACGTCAGAATTTTTTTTAATCGTTAAATAACTCCCAAACGATGCGTTCTAGGGCTCTAAAACTAAAATTTTGATCCCTCCGGCTTCAAAGACACGTTCCTCGTACCGCAATCTACAGGATGAGATCTTCTTGGCCGATCATTACATTTTTGCTGGTTATACGCTTCTTGATCCTACCCCACTGTAGAATCTGTAACTGTATGTGAAATTACTAATTACTTAATATTCTATGCTATTGAATTACACGGGTGCACCTCTTTGCTCGACAATAAAGTTAAATAAGAATAGATTAACCGTGGGTTAACTTAAATAATAAAATTAAATAAGAATAACCATTGGGGCCCAGTTATCAGATAACAGCAGGAACTCAAAACTTCATGAATTAACACTCACACCTTAGTCACAACGGGATGGGTGGAGATTTGCAACTGTATTCTTCATGTAGTTCATCATTGGATTTAAAATAAATACATAACACTATCAAAAAACTTATCGGTACTTTAAAAACGTGTGTAGGTTGGGCAGGGTAAAAGAAAAGGCAAAATGTCTAACCCTGATTTAGTAGGTTTATGTCCTTAAATTCTAAACTCATGAGAATCTAGAAAACAAAGTTGAGAATATTCAAAGAACAGATTCACGCGTAGGCAAAAAAAAAAGTTTCTCGCGGACACTGTTGATTCGTCCCCCAGCCTCTCGGCGTACTTCCACTGGGCTCTCGCCAGTATGTATAGCACATCAGAACTCCCGTGGACACCCTTCTGTCACTCAGTCCCTGTAAGGTGGTCACTTGCACTTCGTCCTGCGTTGAAATGACTTTCTTTGAACTCAGTTGTTTACAGTACACTACGAACTGCTAAACAGGATAACATTTTATTTCCTTCAGAGGCTAGCTTTATCTGCTAGCGCCTTCAAGGATGGACACATAGTCCAGTCAAATGGTATCTAACCCAGGAAAAAAATCCGGAAGTTTTTTCTCATCGGTTCTATTTGTTTTTGAGAGTGCTGAATTGGAATTTGATGTTTGCCGCTTCAAAAAAGGTCGGCTTCACAAAGAAAATTGTAAGCGAGAAAAACACTAAAATTTCGCCTTTTTCTATTTCTTCGCTTATATCTTTGAAACTACGCGTTCTATCTAAACAATTGTTATTTACAAAGTTAAAGTTGATAAAATGTCCTACAAAAGTATATATAAAAATTTGCGAAAAACGATTTCGGCGCTAGAGAGCGCTGAAAAATGGTTACTTTTTGGACCTCTGGCCAAAGCGGGAGAATAGACCTTTCCAGCCAGCCTATATCGCAGCGGCATTCTATTTCCACTTTATCATGCTTAAAACAACTATTGTAAACAAATTATTAGCATTTTTAAATGATTAATACTCATACAAAATCATACAGAAGTTGTCAAATTTATGTTGATATTTGCATGAAAATATTTAGTTTACGCACCAAATGCCGTACCATTTGTAGTGGGTAGAGTATTTGTTACATGGTTTTAAAATACTCTTCTCTAATTATGGCCCTATGAAATGTAATTCTATATTGTCCAGGGTATTAGGCTTATTTTTCCAATACAAGTTTACAAAACTTTTGTATTATATTTGTATGCAGTTGTAGAATTCACATACTTCTGGCAACATTGTGATGGAAACAGTGAGTTGTTCGCTTTTTGGTTGAATTGGACGTTTTCGAATTAGCCAAGATGTTAATAACGCAGTACGTGCAATATTTCAATCCTATGTTGCACCACTAGTTTAACAGTTCCACAATCACCACCGATCAAAAGTAGTCATTAATCATAATATTCTTGCATTGCAATATGGAAATAGTTTTCATGTCAAGGCACATGTATATAATCACGTGACGATTGTCTATCACTGGTGTTGATTACACACGTGTCCAATTGTTCACTACACTAATCATTCTCACCGTCGAATTTGTTTCTACAGTTGCATACTGCACACTCCTAAACAACAATTTTTGTATCTCCCTTACTATCTCATGGGCATTAATTCTCATTATTTCGTGCGCCTATAACGTGATGCACCTGTTCTACTCGCCACTCGGACCATTTGACTGCCCTCTCCCGAACCGCCGTCTCCACCTGAAGTCTCGCCAATCCTCATAAAAATCTAACGGGAGACCGGATCCCACACCAGCAACTAGTGCCGATCATCCTGGAGTTCGCGCCATTTCTAATATTCTTCTTTTTATATGCTTCTATTTATATTTGTTATATTTATATTCTTATATTTATATTTCTTATATTTATATTATATTTATATGCAAGAAATGCTTCTTTGTATTTATTAAGATACCATTGGGTCTCAATATAAAAACAAATTATTCAACTAGTCTCTCTACTGACAAAACAAAATCTCCTTACATCTTTAATTTCGTGTTCATAGATATCAGCATGCATGGTCGGTGCCTATCACAGGCACACAAACATCCGCATCAACTTTATTTAGCATTCACACATTTCAAAATATTATAATCAAAGTATTAAAATATAGTAAAATAATTAATTTGTAGGTAAAAACTTTTAATATTCTGTATACACATGGTTGCTCACTGCTAACAAAACTATTTGAGAATTGCTCTACGAAAAATCTGAATTTTTCTGCCCGACATCGTGACGACCGCGTGCAACTCGCCATCTACATTTGGAGTCCCCGTTTTCTCTCCCCTCCCGACACCAAAACAAAAAAACAAACACGCCGAATGTTTACAAACAAAAACAACAATGCTTCGTCGACTTTGTTGACGTTCCAACACGTCACAATACTTTGAATACAGTTTGGAGTAAAACCGTAGTAATTGAGTTCACAGTTAGCAAAAACATATGCTGCGTTTTACCCCACGCGCCTGAAAACGTTTCTGCAATTCGGAGGGCAATGGTATTTAAACTAGGATAACCGAACTGTCTTTATGAGGTGAGGAGGTGAAAAACAACGCGCAACGCAAGGGTTCAACCGATCAGATTATCTCATGTTGTCTGTAGAAACATCAGGAAATAACATAATTGTAAACTGAAATGTACAAACAATACGGGAGAAGTATCATCCGCAGTGAGATTCGCTGTGTGCCAGCCTTGCATCTTGAAAACTGACACTGGTGTCTGCAGGAAACTGTTGTGACTTCTTCAATTATGTCTGCCCATGTCGTAAGTAACCAGTGTTAACCAAAAGTACGAATATATTCTAATTCAACCAATTTCAGATGTCTATCGCCTTATAATTATCTATTCTGCACTCGGCTGTAATAACTTTGTTTATAATTTTTTGTTATCGATAGTAATGGTTTTATGTCATAACAGCTTGTGAGCATCAATATAAGATTAAAATGAGTTGCTAATGCTTCGAACTCCCAAATAGTATCTGTTATTAGGAAAATAGCAAAATAAACAGAGCAAGTGTGAGGAAGCAATTTCAAGAAGTGCATGAAGAAAAAAATTAACTACACCCACTACAAATGAATAAATTATACATATTTTGATAGATTGGACAATACTTTAATTATTACAAACGTGTGTTCAATCCATTAGAAATTGAGGAATCTCTGCTAATTCAGCTTCTACGTCTTCCATTTCAAATAGTACTTTTACGGAATACAAAGTCACAGAAACTCATCTGCATTAAACTGTGACTCATTTTCCTTCGAAATATCTTATTCCAGGAGGCAGTGATAATTCGAAGCTGATTGAAAGCTTCACATAATCCGGCAGCAATTTTGAGTAATATTTCTATTTTTCGTAATTCCTGTGATTTTAATTATCCATTTGAGCATTCGACTGTGTTATTTCGTGCAACAGTCACATTAAATATCATTTGATGTGCTGTAATGTTACTTACGACAAATACTATGAAAGGTCGGAAACTGACCCTATTGCCGCTGCTTTATATTGGGCTGCTCAAACGAGCTTGGCTAAGGAGCTTGCGTCCTCCTCATACTCAGGCCATCTGACTTGCGCGACAAGGAAATACACCAATGGTCGCCATTCATTTTTCAGTTCGTATAGAACAGTTTTTAACAGAAATATTTCTTTGGAAAATTGAGGGATATTCACAGAGAGATCAAAGACCTTATCTGCTCGATCTTTCAAGAGAGTAGATAAATAAATATGAAATAGGTGTACTGAATAATTTCAGGACTGACTATTTTTCATCATTTATAACTACGGGATCTTTATCTTCTTCAATTTTTTTAGAAAATGTATGTTTATTTTTAAATTTTGGATATTTGCTGAGCCATAGTATATTTTTTCGTTTCCAATTTTTTTCCATATTTTTACCATTTATTAATGTTGTCTACTACCGTTAAATAATTAAAATTATTTAAAGCAAAATAAATAAAGAAGTGAATATTTGAAAATCTGTTTTTAAACTAAATATACAGCATTTTTCCATACGAAATTATCACCCTTAATTTCGGCTTATACAAACATGATTTAGGTACCGATATATTTTGTGTGTGATTGTGCAAACTTTTTCTAGAACTAATATTACTTATTATTACGACAAACAATGAATGAAACTTACAGCAAATTGCAAAATGCTACTTAGTTCCTGCGATAGTAGTTAACATTTATACTGAAGTACATTTGTAGATCCGTGGTTTACATGCGGTTGTATTTGCAATCCCCCACCCCAAAAGGAGGAGGGTGCAAAGGGAGGTGTCACTCGTCCTTCCTGTCGCGCCTAAGTCAACGCCCGCCCTGTTGCCTCCGAATTCTCTGCTACGGTTCCTTTGATGAGGTGTGGGTTACCACAAACCGCTCGTCGTGGCGCTCCCCACTACGCCTTCAGACACGGACCCAGTGGTCGACGCCATTAAGACAGAGGCGGAACTCGTTCTTGATGATGACCCACTGCAAGTCTGCTTGGCCCCAGATCCGTCGTTCCCGACGCCAGGCGAGTCTGTAGCCGCGTTGCTGGGGTGTGAGAGGCAGGCGTCGTAACGGTCAGCGGTAGGGCGAACCCTGCGTTTTGCAACCGCCTGCCACTGACACAGGAAGTCACGGTGCAGGCTATACAACCCGCTGAATCACCTATTGTTGCCGTTGGATCTGGTCACCCATGGCGGACCATCCGTCGGTCCTCACCCCTCGTGGTGCGTGGCGGACGTCCAGATCCTGCATGTCGTGTGTGCGTGCATTCCTCAATCCATTGCTGCCAATGGAGCCAAGGAGCGGGCGATGGTGATATCCGTACGACCGGTGTTGTGCGTAATGCGGCGACAGGACTAACCAGCCTCCCGCACACCTGAAGTGCGGCCCCTCCCGAAAGCTTCTATCTGGACAATCGGCTGTCGAACGCGTCCCCTAGGCATAGTGTACGTGTAGGTGACGATCTGGCGACGTTACCCGATGTCGCAATGGCCGGCGCGGCCGTTTGAGACCCTCTTTTCTCGGCCGGTGGGCGCGACGTCACGCCCTTATCCCCGACCCCCAGTGCGCGGCCGACCGTGAAAACGAAATCACTGGCTTAGTGAATGGTGTGCAACATACCGGGTGTGCAGCGGATCAGTAGGCTCCTTCGGGATGCAAGATGATGAGTGTATATTATTTGGAAAATTTGATTAAATACTTCTAATATTATATATATGTTAATCAATTTTTCCAAATAAAAGAAGGTAACAAACGAAAACTCTAGACATTTTTTTGGGAGGGGGGCATGGTCCTCATGCTCCCCCCCCCGTTCCCCGCCCTCTGGCGCGGCGTGGCGCGGCGTGTGGGCGCGGTGCGAGCGGCGGGCTGCGTGGGGCGTCTCGGGTGGCGGCGCGCGGCGCCCTGGGAGGTGCCCGAGCCGTCCGCATTGTGCCGTCAGTCAATAGAGCGCCCGCCGCGTCGCGACGCCCATTACAGAGGGCGGACGGCGCAGGGCGCAGCGCGGAGACGAGACGTCGCCATGGGCGGTGGGGGTCGAAGCGGGGCGCGCGGGTTGGAGCGGGGTGGTGAGGGTCAGAACGAGGTGGAGTGGGGTGGAGCGGTGTGGAAGGAGGTGCAGTGTGATGAAGCGGGAAGGAGGTAAACAGGGTTATGGCGAGATGGAGAAGGGCAGAGTGGGATGGAAGAGGGTTTGAGAGGGATGTGGGGAGGTGGTGTCGGATGAAGGGGGTAGAGAGGGATGGAGAGGGGTGAAGCGGAGTGCAGTGCGAGCAAGCTGGAGTGCAGGGGAGTGGGGTGGTCTTGGTTGGGGCGGAGTGGATTAGGGCGTGGTGGAACGGGACTGGGAAGGGAGGAATGAGGTGGAACTGGGTATGGTGGGGCGGAGCGGCAAGAACAGCGTGGTGGAGAAGGGTGGATTGGAAAGCAACGGCGTGTCCAGGAGAGAAGAGTGACTGACCAGGGTGGATAGGATAAACGTGGGACAAGAGACGAGGCAGAGCGGGGAGGAGTGGTGTTGCGTTTGAGAAGGTGGAGCGAGTCAGAGCGGTTGGAGGGGGAGGGGGGTGGCGGGAGATAGAGTTGGTGGGACGTAATGATGGAGGGGTGGGGAGGGCGTGGCGGGCGATGGGGTGGAAGGAACGTGACGATGGTGGGGAGGGGAGGGCGTGGCGGGCGATGGGGTGGGTGGGACGTGGCGATGGAGGGGAGGTGGCGACGCTCCCTCCCGAGCGGGAGGCGGCTATCTCCTCCACGCGGCTGCGCTCACGCACGCCGACGCCGCCCTTTGAGACTCCGAGACAATTCCACGGCGCCGCTCGACTGTGGCCCTCGACGGCACGCCCGGGCTGTGCTTGTGTGCCGCCTGACCTTTCACAGGAAACCTGGCCAAATGACTGACGCAGAACCGATCGCTCGCTTGGGTTGGTAATGAAGATTCTCTGGCACAATGCAAAAACGGCACATTTCGCCGAAGATCAATATACCTTTAGCAACTGAAATGGTGATACACATGTATACGAGGACAGATGAGTACATCTTGTGAGAGATCTTTTGATTAAAGTAGGTAAATAATTTTATCTAAAACTGTACTCACCTCCCTTTCCCTTAATTAACAATTTCGGAGAGATGCAGGAAACTGTTAGAATCATAACTAAAGTTTATAAATTGTAAATATACGGAATATTCTCCAGCATGAGTTTGAGGAGAACAGATGTTGGAAAAGGAGATGTAATTTTCAATATCTTCTGACTGGCTTTGGGTTTTAATAAGATTTATTTGTCCAGTTCTATTTTAGACAGTCTAATACTATAGTTTGATAATCAGAATGTTAATAAATGTACATATTTTAAATTAGAATTTATTGAAATGTGATTTTTATGCTTTTTGAATCTTTACTTTCTCTCTACAAAAGACGCATTTTTCTTTACATTTACTATATTTTATAGGAAACAATATTACGACTGACTTGCATTGTCTACTGGATGTATTGGAACTGGTAGAAGTCAAATATTAGTGTGTGCACTGAATTTAAAACTCACTTTATTTTTTATCTGATTAACTTCCATGGAATGTATGTTATTCTACGTACTACTACAGAATCCAGTCTTGACAAAGGCTAAGAGAATGAACAAATTTAGGGAAATCTGTACTCACACTTATGAAAATTCAATATGGTTGTGCACTGGGACCAGTGAACTTCTTAATAATGATACAGGTAGTCCTTTGAAAAAATATGTAATTTTGAGAATGTTGAAATTGGAAGAGGGAGAGAGGAAGGTCCCTACTAAGAAGCGGTCTATAAATAGTCTATTAATTGCAATTTATAGCAAAGTGTTTAAAAATAACGATATAAATATTGGTTCTTGTTCACACTCACATACTCATTGTGATGTACATAAAATGTGAATTCAAATACTGCAATGTGAATTCAAATACTCATATACAGTAATTCTTTATGCTGAGAACAGGCATTTGTTTTGCAAATTATTAGTTTGACCTACTCCTACTCCATAGATTCTTTGAGAAAAAAAATCTTGCTTGGCTCCATTTCTGATCTTAATACTACCCCAGAGCAGGCGCTTTTGGCTTTGGCTTTAACCTTTCACAAATGATCCTTTTAAAATCTGGCAAAACGACGGAGAAAAATACTATTTTTCGCCCCCTTTGAAACCTCAAAAGATGTATGTTCAACAGAGTTCCTTTAAAAAAGAATTCAACTAAATAATGACTAGAAGGTAGGCAATTTCACTCTATGTCGTTGAACTATTCCGAACGTTAAGAGAGATGGTGTGATCATTATTACGGTAGGGTTAGACTTTTTTTTACTTTGCTTGCTTCACTTTGCTCCTTTTGTACTTAAAGTATAAAAAATGAAATAATTAATAAGTGATAAATTTTAAGAGCGATTAACTTTGTGACCTAGCATTAAAAATTTAATCGCATATTTGTATTTCTTAATTTATTAATATTTTATTTAAATAAAAAGAGAAAATTTGCAACCTTGTCAATATGACAACCACTCTAGGCCTAATGTGATGATAAATAAAATGGTGATTAGAGAATAAATAACATATAATCAAATATCAAAATACGGCTTCGTTGGCTCATGGCATCAACTGATTTCCTGACTGCTATGATCCATAATTTTTCGTGATTTCTCTGATCAACACCTGGCAAATGTCGGATTCGTACCCTAGTATAAAAGCCGCGGACCCCGCGCCATCTTTCCTTCTCCTCCCTTGTTCTAAACTCACCTCTTAGTTACATACATGCATAACACTACCACAAATGTCGGGAGACCAATCGGGAGCACAGAGCTTTTCCCACCTGGGGGCGATGTCCTGCTAGTGGTAGGATACGTGGATGGGGAAAAGCTGACGTGTTAGGTCCGCACCGGTTCTGAACATCCAATGGGGGGAAGATCACCACCACCTCCCGTGATAAAGCATGCACTATAATTGCGGGATAATAACCATATCAGTTGGTGCACCTGGAAACAAGAAATAATCAATCATCAATCCAACAATTTTGAATTCAAATTCTCATTTTGAAAACAAGTAAAAAAAGCACTGCCAAGCAGTCGCCTGCAGTAATCGTACTCTACCCAATTCAGCAGGCTGCCCCGTCCGAGTCTTCCGCCTCCACACCCGCGTGTCACCTCTTGCGATCGCATTCTGCGGTTCGGTTGGGCGCTTGTCTAATCGTCCCCCAGCGACAACTGCTGACACAGTCGCAGTCCACTGCGTCGCCCACCCAAAGCAATTTCATACTGGAATGCAGTTAATTATTCGCATTAATTATTCGGAACAAATGATCGGTCGTGCAGATCGAAACCGATAGGCTCGAGCCAGGGTAAATTGGTCCAATATAAACGGGTATTTCCTAAGGAGCGATTCCATTAGTTTCTATTAGCGAATGATTCACTGGAGTGTTAACCATGTAAAACGTTTCTCTGGACAATTTTTTTTCACTAAATCGTTATCTACAAGAAAACACCTTTTCTATTAGTCATCCAGATGTGATTTAAGAAATGAATAGAAAATGTGGAACTCTGTTTAAACGAAAGTATTGAAGCACTGACAATCCCATTAAAAATAATGAAAATGCTCAGTATATTCAAATTTGTCCAACTCGATGGAAAATGTTCGAGTATAATTTAAAAAATTCTTCGAAAGTATTAAAAACACGTGATGAGTCATACAACTGAGTTTCATTAGGCGGCAAGAGATACTTGTACATTACAAAATCAAACTGTTAATTTTATGAAATAAGGATCTAAGAAAATACAAGACGAGTAGGGAAGAATTTACAAGAAAAATGAACGATAATTGTGAGATGAAACATTGGAAAGTTGTAGAAATCATATTGTGTTCCCCACACGTAACAGAAATAACTTCCGTGTTCCAACGGCGTTGGCATTTGTAGATACGTACACATCAGATGTAGCAACCTCTGAAGAACAACCTCCAATTTTCGCCATTAGGCGGCTCCTTTGGCAATTTAGCAAGAAACTTGCTGCGTCTGACGCCATCGTCCCCCTCCGAGGTTATTAGCTCTCTCAGCCCAGATGCTCCACACTTTCGGGGAAGACAGCGCCGCCCCCGCCGGATCCGCAGGCTTAGAGCCCTCGCTCGCCGGAACCTTCCCCCTCACCTTCGAGGTCTCAACCCCGCTCTGTTATTGCAAAAAACTCGACGACAGGCATCGGAAGGCCGACTCCTTGTTGCCTGTGTTTTAAGGACGTGCCTTCCCGTCAGAGGTCTCTCCCGTCGCCCCCCCCCCTATTTTTTATCCATCTGCCGGCAGACGCGCACTCCCGCTGTCTCTCCCGCAGCTACCCTTGCCTAACTTTCCGCTACCCTACCCTCTCTCTCCCATCCACTGCATCGCCATCACCCCACCTTCATCACAGAATGCTACTTCCGTTGACAATGCTTCCTTGGGGAAATGTTTCACCAACTAGTGCCTGCCTGCACTGTCCCTACTGCCGGTCTTCCCTTCCTTATTCGTCTTTGTAGTCATCGACACATCCTCCGCTCCCTGTATCTCCACTTCCGCTCTACACCCCGCCGTCTCCACCACACACACCGGTTGTGTTGCCGCTGCTGCAACCGCCCTCGGAAAACAAAACACGGTTGCTGCGCCTCCCTTCCCCGGCGGAGCGATTTGGGCGTCTCGCAGGGGCCGGGACGCGGTCCCCTCTCCCACTCTCTCCCCCACTCACTCTATCCACCACGTGCGGAGCGTCCTGGCGCGGTGCAAAAACAGGCGCCCCCTAATGAGTCACAAAATTGGTTCGGGACGCCGAAAAAGCGGCGTTTGTTTATGTCGTGAGCGACGGGCGGGCAGGCGGGCGGGGGAGTGGACGTGGCGCAGGGAAATTGCACCGGCCCAGAGAACATCGAGCTGACTGCCTGCGCGCCGCCTGCATGACCCTCCGGTCCGCCCACTGCTCTGGCCTTCGCCCCCTGTTACTCGCGAGGGTCCAGGGATCGATGAGCTCTGTCGAACGAAAGTACACAGCGCATCAGACGCTGGCAGTCAGCGTAGGTTTCCTGGACAAGTCGTGTCGTCATCGTTGCCAGCGGCCAGTCTTTTCCTATCAGATACCAACATTCGTAATTGGATTAGCAAATCGCAGTTTGGGACATGAAAGGAATTGGCGGTCAGCTGTTACGGCAAATGTTTATTCTCCCATTCTAGTAATCTCTCTGATAATTGTTCATCACTTCACTTTTGACCGTCACAAGAACTTACAGAACACCCAAAAAATATTTCAAATAAAAATAATGCATTTATTTCAATACAATGCCTGAACATGTTTATTTCTGGCGTTTAAATGTTTAAGATTATTATCTTTATCCAAAAAATAAAAGAATGAACAGAGCATTAATAAATAAGTAGAATATTAACATTTCGCTATTGATTGATGATTGAGTTTAATTACGTGTCAACAGCTATTTCGCTGTTGTAAGTAAACATTATGCTTAATAAAATCACGTACACTGCTAAATTGGCATAAAAGAACTGACTGTAGAACAGACGTTAATTGCCATTTTCATTGGACTATCAATCATACACCATTTCATTGCGTCAAATTATCATTCACACATTCCAATGCAAATTATTTCTTTACCTCTAGTGCTGGCCATCTAAAAAGACCGAGATAACGTGACATCTTTTGAAAAAGTCACTGTCGGATTGGAACATTTATTCATACTCAATTTAGGACAGTTTCGTTTCATTTTGTGTTGGCAAAAGCCCTTGACAATCTTCAAAGAATTACCCTGTATATATTACGTTTACGTGGTAGTGACATTTTTTAAATTTAAGTTTGCAATGAAAAAATGATTATTTCCGTAGATTCCACCAACATTCAAGCCATTCATATGAATTGTGTGGGGTAGCTTGGTATTGTTGCTAGCGATTCGCATTTTGCGGTTCGTTGTTTTTCATAAGTCTGCATTTAGTGATTTTGTTTACTTAATTAATTTAATACTACGCGTTTATTTTCATTTATTATTTTCCAGTTTTCATCACTAATCACGACTGACTTAGTCGAGTTATTTTCAGTAGTAAAGGTTAGTTTTTTTTCGATTTAGTATTTTTTGTGTAAAATTAATTTTATTATATTTATTATTATTTATCTTAATCCAATTTATTAATAATTGAAAAACAATGGATATGCCAACTACATCTGGGCCTATTAGTATTTCCTCTTTAAGGTTAAAGCGAATTCAAAGTTCTCATCAAAAGGGAACTGTAAATTATAATGTAGATTGGGGAAAGAATCAATGGAAGAAGGTGTCCATGTCACTCATACTTATTTGAATACTACAGGCATGATTATTGTTTTTTATTTCTAAATCTTATCTTTTAAAAATGTCAGGTGTAATTTTCATAATTAAGAGTTATTGATATAGTTATTATCTATAATTATTAATATAATTATAATTATTAATATTTATGTATTAATAGTAATAAATCCAATTTTATTTTTAACTTTCTGTATGTTAACAGGTGGGTATAACGTTTATTGAAACTAGTATTAACAAACGTAAAAAAACAAGATGATCTGACCACGCCCAAAAAGACCCATTGAGTTACTGATATTGACAATTTTAAAAAGGATGGAATTTCTAATAATATATATTGTGGTTCGGTAATAATTTAAAATGTTTAATTAGTTTATATTTTAGAACTTTATTAATCTGAGTAATGATCACTTTGTTTTGTGGTGTTTTATGTGAAGTACCGTGAATTATTTTTTATATAGGTCTTCGTATTTCTATACAAAACCATTTGATGAAGCATTAAATTTTCCAGGCATTCAGACCTCCTTGAAACATAGTAAAAGCACATTGGATTTGCTTGTTTTGGGGGAAGAAAAGACAGGGAAGCCCATGTGAGTCCATGTGTGAAGTGAAACAGTGTTTAAAAGAGGAATTACATGGTACAAATGTACAAATGAACTCACCTTAATAAATTGTCATTCTTTTTGAAATCTATTTTTAATTCTTGTAAAATTAGTGCACCTTACAAGGAAGCAACAACTTCCATTGTGTCAGAGACCATGCAAAGTAGAAGTAGGGATGGGACAAATTGATAGTGGAAAAATGTTAAGAGATGTTAGATATTTGAAGTTTGAATTTGAATAAGCAAGGAAAAAGTTTCTAAGATGGAAATTTGAATACTTTCTCCCTAAAATTTCTATGTTTTATCATTCATTTTATGCAGAACATTGCCATAAATACTAAAAATTTGACTTCTTTCAACTTTTGCAATCATTGTGTCATTTAAATTTATACGAAAACTTTCTGAAATCATTCTGGGATAAATCTTATTTGGGATAAATCCATTGAAAACCTAAAATTAGGTATTCAATATGCATATGACGGTCTAAATAAATCAAGACAAAAATAATCTAATAAAATATTAATGACAATCTGAAGATAGTGAAATATATAATCTTGTACTGCTTGGAGGCCCTATTGGAAATAAATTGGCATGATCATTCTCATTTGAATTATTTTGAAAGTTAATGAGATGAATTACTGAAATTATTGCATGATAAGGGAGTAGTTTATAGTATTGTAGTCACAATAACTGATAGGGGAAGAGTGCAGTATCTTTGTGTAACTTTATATTTACTGTACCATTTATATTGACAGTGTATGTTCAACAAATAACTTTTAAAAAATCAAAAAGTTACATTTATTACCGTAAGTGTCCCTATAACATGTATTACACCCATTTTGTTTGAGAAGGAATAGGTATGAAGAGAAAATTTGTCATTGATAAGAACTGGTAAGGACAGGCAAGTTACTGAAGACTACTTACGTTATTATAAATTTCTTACTTTTCAATAATTACTTACTTTTGGAACACAATGAATAAGTAAACAGCTATATAAAATTGACGCATTTGCATTACTATTAATATCATTGGCCTATTAGAAACAATTAGTTACATGAAAATCACCATATACATACATGAATAATCTTAAATAAGTGTGGTATTTATTTTTTTCAATACAAATTATTATTAAGAGATAAAACCATGAATAAATTCTTAATGCTCCCATCTCAAAAGCATTATTAACACATTTGCTCTCAACATTTCTCACGCTCGCGTTTGTTAATAATGATAACTCATTTAGCTTAATTGTTCACCGAGTTAATATTCGTGTATGGATAAAAATCTTGTTTATTTTTGACGAAAAATGAGATATACATCATTGTACTGTGAAGCTTTCAATCGCACGAAGAGTGAATGACAAACAAAACAAAAGCGAGAGAGTTAATGGGATTCATAAATATTGATCTTATATGAAATGAAAGATAATGCAATTTTCTACATTTTATGACTTAGAGGTTCTTAGTCTGATAAACCGTTGCGCCGCTACCGCACGTCGAACCCAAAGGCAAAAAATACTTGGATGTTACTGTGAGAATGTCACTTCACTTACTCTCGCTCACTCTCTAATTCCAATACTTAATTATAATTAGTTGCAAGCAATCCCCTTTTCACAATGCAAGCGATGAATCCCATTTTCACAATTTTCTTCATAAAAACATCAAAACTCACGTTGCTCTAGCGGGTAAATGGTAGGAAGGAGGAAAAAAATCCTTAAGACATAAAATGTAGGCAATTTTATCTACTTTAATTTCCTGTATGACCTATATGTGCGAAAAGTGGGTTGTTTTCGAGGTATGTTTAAAAACGGAAAAATATCATATTTTTAACATGTGTTTTGCGAAAAAAACGTGTTTCCGGGCAAAATTTTTGTTGACAAACATGATATTCGTTTTGAGCGACCCCAAAAACATATAGGACCCAAAAATCAAAACTACACCAAAACTTTCCCCTATTTTCTACCATTTGACTAGACTATAAGCATTGATAATTCAAACAGTAGTAAATTTTCTTTGCACCCTCTCTTCTTCAACATACTCTAAGCTGAAGAAAAACAGCATGTTTTATGCGTTTTATGGCATACCGGAAATAACGCAAGCCAAAGAGTAAAGATTGGCCATGCGTGTTGTAAGCGAAGAGATAGATGAGATTTAACCATCTTGATGGAAATTGCATTCTCCCGAGCTGTGGGTACGGAAAGAAGGGAAATTTACTTAAACAACATGGAACATTCTCTTGTCTCGGGTGCCCTTTGCTGTTTTAAACACTTCATCACCTCTTGAGTGGATTTTAAAACCAAAAACAGAAAGAGGAAATGAATCTATTTGGAGAATTTCGTGTGAACCTTAGTGATACACATCCTGGAGGCAGAGAAAGTGAAAGAGTGGAAAGTAGAGATATAAAGGAAACAAAAGAATGAAGAAGAAACTAGTGGTGCTACAGAATGCTGACTTTCGCGTTCTAGATAGTTCCATTTTCGTTTGAGTTGGAGCCGCATTTTTGGTTGTCCCCTTGCCGGCAGCCATCTATCGGCATCTAAGGTACCTCATGGCTTCTCGCGGTAACTAGCTTTGAAGAAATCTCAGAAAAAAATCTCGCTCGTGCTTCCTTCCTCATACATTGCAATTCCTTTGTCATTCTTTTTAATTTTTTGAGTAATGAACGACGGAATAGTATGTTTGTGTACACCGTGTTCTCTTTTCAGTCTTAATGTTATTAAACGAATTATCTTTGTTGTGTTGTACTGAAACTTTCTTCGGTTAAAAGAAAATAGAATCGATCTGACTGTACTTGAAAGAATTGGGGATGTAACCCGTATCCCATGCCAGTGACGCCCCAGGCTAAAACTTATTTCGTAAGTAAAATTGCATTTTTTGATGCGTGTATGGACGCGTGTGCTTTGAAACAATGAATCTATTTCAATGTCATTTGACACTATCATTTGTCAAAGCACCTGTGTAAACAAAGTTTCTCTAAATCGTTCAATCTTCCAATCAATTATAGACTAGATCCTCAAACGTGAATAAATCGACAGAAAATGCAGGAAATAATATTTACGGACCTCAAAATAATGGTTTATTTTACTCTTGTATTCAGAAAACGGTGTTTTATCAAACAATACATTTCCTCGAGTTTTCTCTTCTGTATTAGTGTAATTGAAACGAGATTTTGGATCGGATATGAAAATTTTCTTCCTTTCTTCTTGGGGCTGTTTTTGAGAAAATGTCGTTCGAGCATTAATGAAAATGAGCAATTTTCAGCTTATTTATATTCGGGAAATCATTAAAAAGTAGTTGTATTTTTGTTCAGAAGAGTATTAAATTTCAAAATATAATATATTTTATTGGAAAGACAATCATCGTACGATAAATTTCAAACAAATCTACGTGTATTAAAAACATTTACATCAAAATGGCCCTTATGTCATGTAAATATGTGCGTAATGTTTCTTGATCAGAAAGTTTTGAAAAAAATTGGAACCATTTTCGACAGAATCTTGTTTACGTATTATTTTAAATAACCCGTTTTTAGCCCAAAATTATGAAAAGTCAACTAATATTTTCAAAAACATTGATGGGACTTGAGCCGGGCTAGATTAACCGAGAAATATTCATTTTTGGAAAAATTGTATTATCATTTAAGCGCTAGTGTTGTTCACAGGCGGATGAACATGGATTCTTAGCGTGGGCTACAATCCCACATTTTAATTGTTCTACCGGGGGGAACAAGCCCCCGGGGTGGACACCTAGGCGTTAGCCTTTATCCTCACCCCCGCTGACGCACAAGTACGCCGACAGGCCGGTAACCGGATCCGGCCGATACCCAGTTAGCCCTCACGGGAACCTCCCCATGTAATGTTTGGGTAATGGACCGCCCTGCCAGCTCAGAGCTCTTTGGTATCCAGGCTAGTACCGGAGTCAACGCAATGTGCCACTCACATGCGCCGGGAAAAAGTCCCTCCTCTTTGCCCACAGTACCGAGCCACTCCGCCACGATGAAGCCAAGATCCCTACTGCGGGCCATCCGAACTAAGGCTCGTGCGGTCGGGGCCCCCATCCCGTCTCCCCACAGCCTACACTTTAGGCTATCGACGTGGGTGTCACCGGAACCAAGGCAACCTGACAATAGGTATCAGTTTCCCGCCGGACTTCTATACGTGGATTCCAGAGCACCCCGAAGGGTCTCCTTCAACCGATCCTGCCGCGAGGTCGACGCGCCAGGGGCCCGACTGATGGGTTACCAGAATCGCCTACTCACTGCCTCCACCTTGAGACTAACGGCGTGAGTGCCACCGTGAATCTCAGGGTCCGGATGATTGTCTACAACTCTTCACCAGAGACCGTGCCCACCTACGCAGACACGATTCTCCCGAGTGGGGGGACGGATGAATAGACGGACAGAAATAAAAATCGGGAACGGATGAACAGACGAGCAGAAATAAAAATCGGTATCAGGGACTGAAAAATGTGACTTGCATTTTTTGCAGCATTACATAACTTAATTTACAACTATATAATATTATGCTACAAACACGAGAAAGTAACAATAACGAAATACATATCCGAAAAAGTGATAGTACCTGGAAGAGAAAGTAAATTGAAGGAAAAAATAGTGGTACTACAACATTCCATAATTTTACATATTATTTGCAACGGTTACGTAATACCTGTAATGTAAGCTGAACCATTGGGAATATTTTCCTTGATCTAACACTAGAAACACTGTAACAATAGCAAGCTCTAACACATTTGGGCCAAGTTTCATTCATCGGAAAACAAAATCACGAAATTCGGTTTAGAAGAAATTTCTTTTTAAAGAAAATCCTTTCTAAAGGTAAAATTTTACATCAAGAAAGGAATCTGAGTTCAAAGTTCTGAGAAAAAACCGAACTTTTGTAGTTTTTGAAGTTTTAATAAAAATTGTACTTACGCCATATTTACCTATAAGGAACGACCAAATAAAAATCACGACAACAAAATTTTGCTACAATTAAATATTATTATCGAGCATACAAAAAAGTAAAAAATTAAACACCAAGAAAAAAATTATATTGCTGTGAAACATTAATCAGAGTAATAAAAAATAGATAAAAGATCAGAGAAAGTAAATAAAAGATCGTGCTGAGCCCAACGTAATGAATAAATCACGTTAAAAGTCATAATATTACGCACTATGTAAAAGTAAATAGAACTGTGTTGACAAAATTCAGAGAATGGGAAAACTTGCATTTACAGTAAGAGAGTTGTAAAATAGTACTTGCGGAATCTTGGAAAGTAAAAGTGTTTATATGTACTTAAGAAAGATCTATAATCGCAGGATCTCTTTCTCTCATTCTCTTGTACCCTTTTATCCTCGACGTTCAACGTTTCCGCAAAACGGAGTTGTTGAATGCGTTGCGGTTTTCTCCGCAAGTGAATTTTTTACCACTAGAATTAAGATTACCGTGAAGAGGAGTAAGCAACAGACTCGGAAAGCCTCTTTTTAGCACCGAGCGGAGACGAAAAATCCACTCCCGAGATCCAGATGCAAATGGCGGGAGCGGCGGGGTGCGACGCCGCGCGGGTGCTAGGGGGCGACGGTTGTGATCAAGGGAGCGTAGTGACGGGGGAGGCGGGAGAGACAGCGAAGGAGGCGATGGGAGTGGCGCTACGTCGGCAACGTGGGCGGTAATAGCAAGGTGGGGGGAGGTAGCAGTTGGGTGGCAAGAGCGGTGTAGGTGGTGCGGTTAGGGCCAGCGTTGAGGTCGCGGAGTCGACGTGGCGCGAGCGTTCAGCCTTACTGTTGCGGCAGCTGCACGTATTTTGTTGCGCCTGTGCCGCCTTCGTGGCGTCGCGTCAGCTCGACACGCCGACAACGGCTCTTCGTTTATTCAGAAGCGCTAGGAGGCTACCAAGAACACCAAGTAAATTAATTCGAAATTATGGCTAACGCAGCCTGAGTTTGTTTTATACATTGGACCGGCTTTTCTTATTTCAGCGTTTTCACTTTCAAGAAATAATAGAAATTAAACTCAACTGAATGATTTTGAATGATTATAATGAATGTTTTTCTTTAAATATGTGTGACATTCAACACAATTTTTATATTGAATGTGTGTCATTAAATGAAAATAACAAAATACATGTTTCTTGAGAAAATGTTTCCTAATCTGGTAAGAATGTTTGCACAAACATTTTTCCTCAGATAAATTTTCATATCATTTTCATATCATTGCGGAAATATTAAGTGCATACTTGCACATTTACACAGTTCATACTTGCCATTTTCCTTTTCCAAATTCTCTTAAAAACGCAAATGAATCTTACACGTCACGAACATTGAGCATTTTAACCTTACATTTATTTCTATCACTTTGCATACAGTGGTCTCACAGCGCCCGAAGGCTTTCCTCTGTTTCTTCAAAACAGTAGGGTTTCTTCAAAACTATCATTTGTATACCTCGTAAGGTTTTTGAATCCAGTGTCAACGTATGGTAAATATGAATGTTTTAAATGAATCATTACTTTTTTCATTTAAAACATTTTTGTTTCAAGAAATTCTTATCGAAACTTTGGTGAAAACAACATATTAATAGAATTCGTGTTATATAAGTACCCCTTCTATTGAAGTAAAAAAAGTACCACATTAAAAATGAATCAGAAATAGTATGTAAAAGTGGAAGAGCAAAATTGGAAAAATTACATTGGTGGTGAAAGTATTGTAAAATAGTATTTGCAAAATCTTGGGAGGTCAAAATCTTGGGGTTTATATGTATTGTCGAAAGAAGTCTGCCATCGAAGGATATCTTTCTCTTATTCTTTTTTCTTTAATTTATTCTTAAAACGATCTGATTCACCCTGAAACAGGAGTCAATCAAACACTGCATCATCCAAGAAGCTAGTGGTTTTCAAAAGATGGAAATTTCGTGTACGATTCAGCTGAGAGTTGTAGTGAAGAGTCTCTGCTGCACTGTGTCTGCTGCTTTAGCGAGCTGCGGAGCGTCCAGACGCCATGGCACAGACGCCCTGGAGGAGGCAACGGAGAAGGCGGGGAGGCGAGGGGTCCCGGAAGGTGTTAAACGGAAGCAGGGAGCGGCAGCGCTGCGAGGGCGCGGGCGGGGGCGTGGCGGCCTCTGATGTCGGATGCATATGCATCGGCCGCAGCGGTCGCTTTGCGCGGCCGCGCGCGACGACATCGGCCGCGCCGCCGGCCCCCCACCCCCGCCCCCATCCCCGCTGCACTCGCCGCGCCGCCGCCGCCGCCTCCGCAACCAGCCACTTGCCAGCCGCCCGATGCTCGCTGACCGCTGCCCCGCCACGCCACGCCACGCCGCTTCGTTCCGCCTCGCCTCGATCGAACGCGTCGCCTTCTCCTCTCTCTTCCCTCCCTCTCTCTTCCCTCACCCACTCCTTCTCCCCTACCCCCTCCTTCTCCCTCTCTCTTCCCTCCCTCTCCCTCTCTCTTCCCTCCCTCTCCCTCTCTCTTCCCTCCCTCTCCCTCTCTCTTCCCTCCCTCTCCCTCTCTCTTCCCTCCCTCTCCCTCTCTCTTCCCTCCCTCTCCCTCTCTCTTCCCTCCCTCTCCCTCTCTCTTCCCTCCCTCTCCCTCTCTCTTCCCTCCCCATCCCGCAATCATCATTATGATTGAAATACTAAAGGTTTTCCCTCAGAAAGAAGTTTGAACTCTCTATTCAAATTTCCTGCCTTGTTTTGCTTAAAATGCAAGGTAGTGTCACATATATGTTAAGACTTGATATAATTAATCAGTTTATTCAAGGTTTATCAAGGTCGTATAATTTTTGTGAAAAGTTTAGTAGTTTTCGCGCAATATTGCGTACAATATGTGCAATTTTAAATAATAAAAAAAAGATTTTCTCAAAAACGGCTCCAAATTTTTTCTTTAAACTTTTGGTAGGTATAGTGCCTAATGTATTTTAGGGTCATTCCATGTCAAATCGGCCAAAATTTCCCGACCATCTTCTAATTCAACTGAAACTTTTTAAATCGTTTTATAATGACGAAAAAACACTGAATATGGTATTTTTGGCGTTACATTTTACTTCCTTTTGAAAATTTTGAAATGTGATATTTTGCATGAGTTTTAGAGGGTATTATCAAAAAAATAGTAAAGCATCTTCAAATTTGATTTTACTTTGCAAGTTGCTTTATATTTCTAATGAGTACATCTAAAGGTCAGATATGATAAACCTAATTATAAGGGTATTAATAAGGCCTTATTAAGGCCAAAGTAAATAATTGTGAATTTTTTTCAAAATTCATTTTCTCAAATACTCCATCTCGGATTTTCTTCTTTTTTCGTGAAATTAAAGCGGAAACATTGAAGTTTATAGTAATTAAAGAATCTTGACGGTAAATTGGAATTTACCAAAGTTATTACCAGTTAAAGTTATTTTTTCATTTTTGCTTTTTATGGGCTTACGAGAACCATTCATATATAAACGCTTATCATTTGTATATCTAGCTTTCGTTATTTAGTGATTAATTCTCGTATTTTTAAATGTATCTGAAACATATTTTCGAAGGCAGAAACTTCTATTTATGCCGGGTGACCCACCAATTGTTAGCCATTCTCGTATCTTTTTAACGGTTCACAACATCCAAAAGGAGTTTTCGCTCATCAATGCGAAATCATGGGGCAAGTAATGTGTAGCAAGTAAGTAACTGGAATTTTGCAGATATTGGTTCTCATTAATTGCTGATTATCAATCATTAAATGGACCGTTGATTGAAGAATTTTCTGATTTCTTGAAAAAATAATAAATTCGGATTTATTTTTTGAGATAATAAATCCTGAATCTTTTCACCAATAGGTGCCCAATTTCTTAAGATTTTATTTTGGACAATTTGTAAATATTTAAAATTACGTGGAGATAGAGTTTTCTATGTTGCACATACATCAGTTAAAGTAGTCCTTATAATCTGTAAAGCAGTAATACACGTTCTGCTTTAAATTATGTTCGGAAGCAAATTATTAATAGTAATTTTGAAATTAGGGTGGTTCGTCAGCTATTTCCTTAATAATCTATCTCTTTCGACATTTTTTAGTCTAGCGTTGGAATCTATATAATACAAAAGATTTGAAGAAAAAATAATGAAAGCCATTTTTGAAAAAATGTGGTTTGAACATTTTAGAAAATGCGCAATTTTGAATGAATATCACAAAAAATGTTCGTAATGCAAATATTATCAAGACGTGAGTTATATATTAAAATTTTTTGTGTAATTCTTTTACAAGTATATAGTATACATGAAAATGGCCTTTGTCATGCTGTTTAGTTCATTTAGCACTAACCGTACACAAAGGTTAAGGGAAACAAATTAGAGGCGTTTTTTTGAGAAAATCGTGTTTTTCAAATTGCCTTTTACACGCAAAATTACTCAAAATATTTTCAAATTTTGAAAAAATTTATACATTCTCATTTAAAGATATAAATTTGAAGACCAAATTCTGAAGAAAAAGTCCTTCAGACTATAGTTTTAGGAAGATGCCAAAAAATGTTTGAACTTTCGCAATTTAAAAAACTCAGTCATTTCGACGAATCTGAAATCTGAGACTTTTGTTTAAACCTCATTTACGTTATCGTAGAACAAATGTTTGATTTTATTGAGAACCAAGAACAATTTTTGTTAAGGAAAAAATCTTTATCATTATTGTAGTTGTGGGAAGACCCCGAAAAAAATTAAACGTTGGCGATTTTGGAAAAATCAGCGATTTCAACCGATACGACCTGCGCTATTGTCTTCATCGTCCTTTACACTAAACAAGGAGAACGTTTAATCCAAAAATTTGGAGCTTTTTAAAAATAATTATGTTGAGACTTAAAGAGACTTGAAAAAAATGTTGATGAGACTTAAAGTACTCCAAAAATCAAAATATCGTTTTCAAACTCAGAGGACCTCTATCTCAACAGAATCGATCGGAGAATATCAATTTTGGAGAAAATATACTGAACGGTTTAGATGACCACAACGGACTGACAGAGAGACGGACGGACAGACTCGGACGGATGGACAGAGTTTAGCCGTCAATCATTTTTCCGGTATGAAAGCCCCACAAGAAGTGGATTCTAACTACATAACGTGTGAGATGAAGTAATTTTCTCCAGTATATAGAAACAAGATTTATACAGTGTTTCGTTGCCAGTGTCCGACAATTAGAGTTTTTCTGTAAAAAATTCGCCATTTTCGACGCACAATTACAGTACTTTTTCTTCTTCCGAAGAAAGGACGAGAAGGTAAAAAAGAATAGTACAGAAAACGTTCACGAAATAATACGCCAAGAATACTGTAAACTTTCAAACGAAAGAAGAAGAATGTTGACTTTTAGTGATGTACTCATTCACGACAACGTCCACCTTCACAGTATTGTATCCCATCATATTTTCGGGGGAGATGGGACGTGCTTGATCTCCGATGCATGGTGCCGACATACAGCTCTACGATTTTCTTCTCGTTCTAGAATTTAATAACTGGCTAGGGAGCCAAAGCTTCCAGGCCAAACATTATCTTCAAAGAAAGTTCAGTCCCATTTCACATCACTGACAAAAACGTTCGAAGAAGATGGAATTCAAAAGTCAATCAACAGATAACACAAATGCTGAAATGTTTAGAGCAAATGCACAGAAAATAAGTATGTTTGGTAATATTTTTTGCTTTTATCTTGGTCTTTCTGTTATCAGCCATTGGAGATTGAAGAAAACGGCTCTTGTACATTGGTAGGGGAGACTTAGGTTAACAGGACCGGTTAGGTTAAGTGATCCATGCTTTTAAATGTTGGTGGAATTTTTTTTCCTTTGGATCCTGGCTTTTCCATTGGATAGCATTCGTAGATTGACAGAGCTGATAATCTAAGCTACATTAATAAGTTGCACGCCTTGATTTATTAGTACAGTAAGTAATTTGTATTTTGAATGGTCGTAAGTACTTTCTACCACTCATTTGCTTTGCATTTTTATTGCGATTGAAAAACACAAGAAGAATATTCACAACAAATTTATTGTTAGTATTTCTGCTCTATAATAGTGTTTTCTTTTTAATAATACGTCGCCGCTTGTGGTGTTTTCGGATATATAAAGAAAATATGTGCTGTGGGGTTAACTGGACCACCGCGGCGGAAGTTAAGTTACGTGGACCGGTTCAGTAACATCATTTATTTTTTTTGGAAGTAGAATTTGTAAATTTGCAATTTTTGTTACATAATTTATTCGCCTTTCACTATTATATTAATTTATTTCATCACTTCTGTTATTTCCCAGTTTTAATTATAGATGCCACGTTTTAGGAAACTGCGCGCGGTCCGCGTCCCGTTTCCTTATTTATGTGTGAAAAAGGTTATGACAATGTGTAGAAGAAAGATTTTTTTCAATAAAACCGTCTATAAAACGTCAATTTTATTTTCACAGTCTACTTCAATTTCCGGTCCACTTAACCTTACTTTTTAGGGTAGTTGGCTCTATTGAAAATTTATAAAACATTCCGTATTTGACAATAACTGTAAGCACAATGATGGTGTTGGCTTCCACAATATAAGGAGAAAGCCTCTCTCAAATATCATGCGAAATTTCACGTGTACAGGTCAACTAAATAACATTTAGTTAAAAAAAGTGGACCAGTTAACCTAACTCTCCCGGACACTATAAGTACCTAAACCCTGATGCAAAATTTGTAAAATGTACACAGTCCCATGTTTTCCATCTGGCTGTCATAATTGGTTTGAGAAGTCTAACTACAGCCCAAGAGCAATCTCCCGTGAAATATTTCTGTGTTGTTTTTGTTTTCTTCATTGTGAATCACCGCCTCATGCATGCCTACACATTTTTAACATTTTACGAGCTCATCTATCTTATTTTACAGCTCATCTCAAGATATCAAAAATCTGAGATTCCCCTTTTTTGTTCATATTGTGCAGCTAAAATCATTTCCATGTTTGCATGTGGCTACAGTCGCCTCCAGTAAGTCCTTGTCCACTCAGATTTCCTGTAGTGTACGTCACTTCGAATCTGACTAAACTCTTCCTTCACGTCCCCCCCATTTTTCATCTCACATTTTCTCATAGAAACAGACTTTTCGCATAATCAAGAACGACTATCGCATTCTTTTTCCTTCTGCGTAGTTTTCTTTCCCAACAAACACGATGAACACTGATTCAAAGATAAATTTATATTAATTTGTAGGAATAAAATAATAATAATATCCATCGTACTGGAGATTGCGTTGCACGCTACAGTAATGCTCTGGAGTGTATTCCTTTTATGCATATAAGATTTTCGAAATTCTCGCATTCAGTATAAATAATCCTATTTCATTTTCTGCAACAAGAGAGAAGTCATCATTCATATTTTCTCAAAGAAGAAGCTCTGCGACATTTTTTTGTCTGCATGGACTTTCTTCCTGCACAGTTTCTCTAACTATTGGTACCTATTTCCATAGAGATTTTTATTAATCTGTATCGTTTGCAAAAGGTAATAAAGCATAACGTCATTTAACAACCTAGCCGTGTATCACTGTCTAGCTTCCGTGATAGAAACCGTGCTGTTCCTGATAAAGCCACTCCCTGCCTCCCATTCTTGCCTGATATTGCCAGAAATTAGATGTTCCATAAGTTTGCATACGACTGATGTAAGGCTTACCGGTTTATAGTTACTAAGTACTGTCTTGTCGCCTCTTTTAAAAATAGATACTACGAGAGCCAGCTTCCAATCTTCCGGTCCGCAAGTGTTATTTATGGATACATTAAATAACCTAATTAAATATGGTAGAATAGCCTCATCGCCTAACTTAATAATGTCCATGGAAATGGAATCTGGGCCTCGTGATTTTCCTCGCTTCATCAATGTTATTCTTTTCCGCAAAGTACTTGCATCAATATAAAAAGGACTTCTATCTGACAATGTAGAAACCTGAATACAGTTAGATTTCTGCTTGAAAACCTAGCTAAAATACGCGTTAAAAGTTTTGCCTTTTCTCTGTCATCCGTTATTGGCGAACTGTTAACACGAACAACTGGAATCTCGTCTTTACTTCCCTTCCTTCCACGAAACAATTTAAAAAATACTAACCAATTATGACTGCCCTCCGCATCAAGAATATGTTGCAAGTGACGTTTCTCTGCCATTTTCTTTTCCTTCCTTACGCTACTGAATCTAGTCTAGCATTTAGTCTAGAATCTAATCTGTGCTAGAATCTAATCTAGCATCTAATGAATAAGTACTTACAGTACATCTGAGGTCGAGCGCGGTCGCGTTGAAAGTAGGCTACGCATGCCTACTTTATTGAAAAATAAAACAGCGGGAGCACTCTGTTTCCGGCGACCGTCTGACCAAATCGCGAACTATCATAAAGCCGCGTGAGATACAGAGATTTCGAAATGCACATCCCTTTACCCTTAATTCACAAATATTTTTACTTTTCATTAGTATCCGTTAAAAGTAGGTTTCTTCTTAGGTGATACTTAAGTGAGTTTGCTTAGCACTTCGATCCACCGTAAGTACTACCTCCTGAACGTTATAGAAATAGTAATCGTCAAAAAACTGCTGTGTAGTGAAAATCCTACTTTTTATAAAATCTTACTCTTTCTCATCATCACCATCATCATCATCACCATCGTCGTCAATAAACTGGTTAGGGCTCCTGGACTCAAGAAAAAAATGATGACGCGGAAACTTAGAAGGCATAGAGATAATTTCAGTTTACGTGCCAACTGACTGAAAAAGCACGGTTACGCGCTGCAGCTATGGTTAAAGAAACAATGCAATGCACATGTCTGTCTAACAGATCCAACCTCTGTACTAAAGATTGAGTATTTCTAACATTTCACTTTTCTTGTTGCGAAATGAGGTGTTCGTCTTATCAGTAGCTTGTAGTCGTTGCCTACAATGGGTAATCTTGTGTACACTGAGCATCAATGAGAAAGCGTTCAGATTCCCTCTGATGTGAAAAATGTCTCAGGTTTTCTTGGGGTACACGAACTGACTCGTCAGAACAATGGGGGAGTGTGTTTAAATGAATAACGTATCCTGCGCAATTGTCATCCTACAAGGATAGAGAGTACAATCTCCATCTTTACTGATGTTTTATAGTCCCATTTCGTCTTTCTACGAACGTGACCACAAGAATGCCGACCAGTTCGATAGAAAACTGCTTAACGAACATTGTGAGTCACTCCTACTCAATAAAATGTGAAAGATGGTAGTCGTAAGAACACGTTGGGTCATCCTTCATTCTCAAACTGAAGAAATATCTTTGGGATACAATCTAGGATGTCTCCCTGTGACACTCGCCTTTTCCCTGTGCTTAATGTATATTTCGAAGAATTGTAAAAAGAAACTTGTTGCTACAAAAAAACATTCACTATTCGCATTCCATCAATTCACGAGAAAGTATTTTCACAAAAACTACTTAAAATGAAATAATCACATGTTAACCCTTTCACTGCTAACGACGCACCGGTGCGTCAGACTTCGCCGTGCCACCACTGCTAACGACGCACCGGTGCGTCGCGCTGCTCTTTCGGGTTCGGGATCTTTCGGGTATTGTGGAAGGCATGGAATACTTTCAACTTTGTCAGTGCCAGTAAGCGTGGATCTAAAAGAATGACGGAAAGTAAATATGCACTTTAGTAAATATATAATAACTAACAACAACTGAGACCGCGCGCGAGAGGAGACCGCACGAAAAAGTTTTCAGCACTGCGGAGGGGCCAGCGCGCCTAATGCGTAGCAGTGAAAGGGTACTGTTGATAAATTTTATAAAAAGGAATTTTTATTCTATAATTATGTATTTTCACATATATTCTGAATGTTATTTCGTATGACTCAGAAAAACGGTAAATGTTTTAGATCTTTAGTAAAATAAGATATTGCATTATTTCACTCTAATTTTCAATACTGCGCAAAACACAACAATAAAATCAACATAAAAATGGTAAATGAGTACGATTATAAATTATTAATTTTCTATATTAAAACCCAATGGACAATTTTAGAGTTTCATATTGATTTGCATCTCGCACTACTCTCAATATAAAACCAAATTCTTTCAAATAATATTGAACTCATAATTCTCATTAAAATTCACAAAGGGTTCAATTGTTCAATTGAGAGAATAAAAAGAATAGTGTAATGAAGAGCAGCCTCAAAGCAGTACACTTGGTACCTCTAATAATATCACAAGATCAACGCTTACAGGTTTACACGATTTAAGTTTGAGATACAAGGCTGAGCAGCCAAGAAAATATGACGAAACAAATAGAGATGATTAAGATAAACAAAATGTGAGATCCATAGGCGAAATATTCGTTACCTGCAGAACATCTACAAAAGAACAATGCATTGAAGTAAAGATTGTTAGGAAAAAACGCATGTTTATAAAATATCTCAACCCAACTACTACACCAACCCTATGATACTGTAAATTCAAGGCACTAAAGTTTACCACATAAGGAACTGCATACAAGAACAAGCTGCAACTGTAAGCAGTACTGTGTTTCTTGTATTCTTGTAAAAAACTTATTTATCCACACCCTTCTCCAAGGATTACACGAGCATTATCTCCCTTTAAAGCGCAATACAACGTTCTGCATTGCACTTTACAACTTTATCGTCTATTTATCTCCTCTTGAGACGCTGCGCGAGGAGCCGCAATAACTTCGCTTGTTTCTCATCCCCAAGTTCTAGATACACTCGACTCCACGTGAGGCTCGCTTCTACAGCTTACACAACTTCCTTGGCTTCGTGGTGTTACAAAGTTATTGTCTAGACAGCATCACCCGAAACCGCATTGTCTGTTGAATGCCCCCGCTCTAGAATGTTGAAATTTTCACTTAATGCCTTTAACTTCACCGAGTAGAGGAAACGCAAAATTAGAGCCTCGACATTGTTTTCTCGAGTAGCGTGTTTTGTTATAAAATTAATGAACGAGGTAATGTACACGTGGATTCAAAACTCATTTGAAGGTGGTGAAATATGAAACGGTTGTAGCACTGATGGATCGCAAAAGGCTTTTTGTAAGAGTTTGAGCTTTCAACTATGAAACTGATTAGAACAATATTTTACTATTTCTATCGTATGCGGTTCTACCACAAGATATGGAAGACGTGTGAGGTGTAGAAGACATGTGTGCTCTACCATAAGACGTGTGTGGAATATATTCTTTAATACAAATTAACCCAATATAATATCTAAAGTTATGTGCCAAAAGAATTAGAGTCAGAGATCAGAAGAAAAAGAAAAAATATAGGATGAAACGAGTTTCCTGATGTTAATATGAACCTTACTGAGTTGAAACAAAAGTTTTTCAGTTTTATTCAGGTACTTACAAGCGCCTAACTACCGTTTCCCTAATATGACAAAAACAAAAGTTATATAATACAGCTATGTCTAAAACATTATACACAGTTGTCTATCGAAGAGATGATACTTCATATCTTAAGCGGCAACCAACTTCCCAAAGCACCCTAACCCAACTCTTGATTGTAACCCGAATGAACTTTCATTCCAATTCAATAATACAAATAGAACAACTGCAGGAGCAACGTTTATTTCAGTTTGGAGTTCATTTTGTACTGAACAAATAATTCACATTTCGTGTATTTACGAGATAGGTGTGCGTGGAAAATGTTAATTTTGTTTTAGTCCCAAATGCATCTATTAACTTGCAGCTCTTCTCCCTAATACAGAAACACTGTGTCAAGACCAAAAGATAGATCAAAGATAACTCAAACAAGCTCTAATGCGTCTGTGGAATTAGGCATTACTAAGGTGAAGAAAAATGTGGAAATGAAGAGAAACAAAGAAGAGGAGGATTCTCTCGGAAACCGAGTTTGTGGTTCGCCAGTCCTACGAGTAAAGAGAACCAGAAAGCAACGGGGGTGGGGAGAATGCAAATTGCGTAGGTCACCGCAAAAGCCTCTGTGCGTCAATGAGAGTTAGGTCACGGGTCACGAACTAGCATACTGATAAGAAGAGCGTCAACCGCTCCGCATCAGGCTGATTGCGGAGGTTTGTTCACCCACATCCTCACAACGCTCACGCTCTAAGGCCGAAGCCCACGTCCCACACCCCACGTCCCACGCCCCACGCCCCACGCTCCAAACCCCACGCCCCGCGCTCTACGTCCCACGACAACGCTCTGCGTCCATGATGTGCCTCATATCCCTTATCGAACGCCGTACTACCCACACCCCACTTTCCACTCCCACCCCAAGTCCATGACCGACGCTTCGGAAACCCGTGTCCTGTACTTTAGTTTAAACAGAGTGCCACTTCAAAGTCGCGAGCTGGAAGGAGAGGGGGAATTGTCATCCAATCACCTGCTCCAATATAAAAAAAAGTTGAAGTCGTAACGAAACTCCCGATTGGATGATTATGTCCCCATTTCCGTCCAGCTCGTGACCTTGAAGAACCATTTTGTTTAAATCGTGTAAACTTCCCACACCCAAAACCCCACGACCCCCGTTTTACGCCCCGCGCCCCGCATCCCATACCATTTTACTACTCTCCGTAAACTGAGTCTCGCGGCTTGATCCTCTTCGACGTACCCACACCTTTCTCTCCCTTTCATCTTTCACCCACCACGTTTGGAAACCAAGAACTCGTGTCACTGTTTGCCACTGGTTACCTTGCTTCAGTAGCTCACAATAGCGACCGCGGTCACCGCAGTACTTCACAATCCCCACGTATTTACAGGCGAGCGAAACCATTGAAGCTATTACTAATTCTACTGAGTACCTATTTGGGTAATGACACTAATGGACTCTGTATTTTGCCGCTACAAGAGAGGGAACAAAACATTAAATACCGATTGCAACATTACTTCAGAGAAAGAATATCAATAATGGGATAGATCTGAGAAACATAATTTGGTGGCTATCAATTGAAATTAGTAAAGATCTTTTTCAACTCATCTCGATTCACTACCGCAAGTTTTGTTCCGATTTTACGAAATGGAATCTGTTGTTAATGGAAATGTAATATGTTCCAATTTCACGAGAAGCCACCACGTCATTCCCATATTTTCTAAACCTTCATTTCATAATAACACGGTAAAGCTAATAATTAAAAGCTACTGACTAATACTGTACGATAACAACAATTGCACAATCATTGTTATTCAGCGTGTTTTCACGAATACATCTCAAGGGAAGAAGGAGAAAAAGAAAAAAGAAGAGAATAAGAAAATAAGAGAATGAGAAAATAAGAAAAGAATAAAAAAAGACGCAAGAAGCAACGCGGTAGAAAAATCACCATTTCCATGAACATATTCACTTCAGCCAACGTTTTCGCAAATCTGTCTTCGCCTTTGCCCTCCCCGCCAGCGCTGCCTCCACCTCTCATCGCGCTCTCCGTTGCGCCTCGTTCCACGCGCTCCACCAATTAAACGCTTGCCTGTTTTGCGTCTGCATAATTCGGGGGCTGCTCCGTGAACTCCGCAGCGAGCGCAGACAGCGGAGGTCGCGAATGTCAGGGTATTTGCTTTCGACGCAGGGTTTACTTGCGGTCGACGTGAAGAGGCTACCCTTGAATTGTCATCACTCTCGCTTGTAGATTTGTCGCTTCATTGTAACTTACGTGCACTGACTTCCGCATCAAACGACGCCATTTGTATTGGTATTGTTACAATATGCTGGTTAAAGTGTCACTTGCAAATGTTTCAAACAATTGTTGACTATGAAATGACTACGAAATACGTTCGTCGTTGTTTTTTAAATACTTTGACTTTGGTCGAATATTTTAGAGAAGGCGCTTTTCAACTAGTAAGGTCATATAGCAATCACTATAACTTACATTGGAGATAACAGTAACGACATATGGACATACACTAGCATCCATGCCCCGGACGAGATTCGAACCCGCGACGCTTCAAGCATGAGGAAACTATGGCTCTTCAGCCTTAGCGACCTCTGCTGTTCAGGCCGGCTGTGATTTGGTTTAAGACAGCAAGCGATAAGACAACATTTTAGCAGCGGAAATTCATAGGCAGATAAGTGAAGTGGCACCAATGTGATAAATGTCACCGATGGGCGTAAGTGGGCTACAGGGTTTAAGCACGGACTGGAAAAGTCCATTAACCGCGATCAGGTTGACCATCAGAGGTCACAGAACATTAGGTGAAGTTCATGGGCGAAAAGATTCAGGAAGAGAGACGATTTACAATATCAAATTTTGCATTGGAATTTCCAAATGTAGATAAAACAACTTTGTATACATTTTTCTGAAAATTTGCAATTGCACAAATTGTTCGCACTTTAGGTTCTCAGGACAAGGAAGGTGATGATCAAATTATCTTAATTATTGTCACAGATGTGACGTCCGTTTATCACACGTACCCAAAGTCTAAACGTCAATCAATGAAATGACGTCAAAAGCTATCATCATTTAAAGTCAAGACCAATCAATTTCAACACGTAAGATTAGGGCAACTGTTTTGGAACAGACTTTTGTTTGTCGATTTTCTGCCCGAGATCATGGATGCGTAGGTAGGCACAATTTCTGGTGGAGAGATGAGACGACCATCCGGACCGGGAAGTGGGCGTGCCTACCGAATGCAATGAGGGGCCAGGGCAGCCCCTGGTGGAGGCAACGACCACCCGACCCCAGTCAAAGGCGTACCCCCGTCACAAGGGCTGAAACAAGGCTTGGGTAGGCAGGGTCTAACCTGACGTCCTCAGGCACGGAGCTAAAGCAATATGTAAGTCTTGTAAGTGCTTAAGGCGGGCATGAATGGAGACGACCGCCAGGAAAATCTCTAGTCTCCCCGTGAAGGTTACGGCTGGAGGGCAACAAGTACTCGCCCCGGAAAACTGCGAAAGTCAGTAGGTTGGTGCCGCAACCGCCGAAAGTGAGTAGGCTGCACAGGGACGAAGGAAAGCGTTCGAAAATTCAGCGGGCCAGGCGAGAACATCACGAAGTCTAGCGACAGGGAGTGCAAGAGAGACTTTTAACAGTGGTGGAACAGAGCCCACTCACTCAAATCTGATCCTCGACGGAGTGGCGTTGTCGGGGCCCCCGGGTACATGGCTAGTCGGCTTTGGCCGGCGAAACGCAAGGGGAGGGGGCTATGCCCCTTGGTGCAAATGAATACAAGCACACGACCTGAGCATTCCGGCACATCCCGCGTCGCAGAGCGTCTAAACGCAAAGCGCAAAACGCATACCTGTTGCTGATAGCTGAAAGGCAAAGGTTAGGATAGAATTATAATCGAGGAGATACTGAGACAAAACAAAGCTAGATCGGCACTAGCAGACTTCGCAGACGGAGGCCGAGGCCAGGTGGGGTACGATCGAGGGTACAGTCTCCAAATGCACGACATTGCAGCGATTGTATACTAGATATAAGGCTATAGTTTATAAGAGAAAATAATAATCGAATAGAAACGACTTTACTGCCGAACAGTCGAGAAGATACTTACCAGATCCAGCCGGCCCAGGACTTTCCTCCTGAGGCCGGTGAGAGATGTTGACTATTAAGATCCAGCCGGCCCAGGGCAACCTGTGGCCGGAGCGGGATGCAGATAATAATTGGCCATGATAGCGGGCAACCGCATGAGAGATCCTATCTGACCCAGATCAGGGACACACGCTCGCCTCGCGACCGATACTGGAGCAGTGGGAACTGCCGCCCGCGGCAGAGCCTGTCAATCTGCTGGGATTGATGGCGGAAACTGAGGCCCTTGAGCCGAGAGCGTTCCGAGCTGGTGGAACAGATGGGGATGAAATGCCATCCGGGACCTATTCACAATTGACAGCTTGCCGTCGACCACAAAGGACAAGGGCCGGGAAGCGGGTAAGTTCTGCGGGGTGAGTCCCAAACCCATTTTAAAGCCCAAAACGGGAACCAGAACTCGCGACTGTCGTCCAGTCCTGGCGTAACTCACGTCAATTGCCTAAAGATGTAGACAGTGAGTAGACGGGAAGAGAGCCCGGACCCCCTCGGATCTAGTCCGAGTGGCCCTCTGACGGGCCTTTGGATTCGTCGTGACAGTGTCCTGTTAACTCAATGGATATTTGGATGGGGTTCACCCAGTGCCCTCTGGAATACAAAGCCTGGCGACGATTTTGTGACGTAAGCACGAGTAGGCCCACGAAGAGACTCTCCGGCCGGATACTCTGTGTGTTATGCGTGTTGCTATGTTGTGTTAGTTGTGATTTTTCAGCAATTTGATTATTTTTATTTACGGAAATTGGAACTTGGTAAGTACAATTTATTAACAGTAGTTATGATTAAGTTAACTTTACGTCTTAGATCTAAAATTAAGGCAAATAGAAGCAAATGATATATTTGTGCTTCAATTTGTAAAAATGTGTTACGAGGCTTGTAGGTTATTGTGCATATTGATCATACAGTGTTTAGGACTTAAGTGATTAGACAGTAAACATATGTTAAAAAAATCGTAACTATTCATACCCTCATTGTTTCATTTACAGCTCATCACAATAATGCCTTTCACGTATTGTGTACCCAATTGTAAAGGCAACTACCGAAACGGCCATGCTGTTAGTGTGTTCAGCTTTCCCAGTGAGAAAGAGCCAAGGAGTGCGTGGATCAAAGCTATTTGTAGAGAGAAAACTTTCATACCAACAATAACTCAAGGATAGGTATTTAAAAAAATGTTTTAAACTTGCATCGTTGGTGACAGTGATAGTGATAGTAATAGTTGTGGTGATTGTTATTGAATTGTTGAAAAATGAATTCAATCTTTGCCCCATCAACAATTAATATCGTCTCATCCACATATTTAGCACAAAATATTACTTCATTTTGACTTAAGATGACTGTGTCTGCTGCTTAACCGATTCAGAAAAGTGATAACTCATGGGTCCACCTATTGGAGTCCCCTGTTTTTGTTTGTAACAAGAATCACTGAACTTGAAGAATTTGTTATTCAACATCAATCTACTTGCTAGCAGGATCTCCTCATTCTGTATTTTAAATGAATTTTCCTTATCAAGTTTTTCGTTCAGAGCTTCAAATATTACGTTATGTGGGATGTCTGATGTGTTTTAATATTTACATAATTGTTACGTGATGTCTCAACTCGAAATCTAGCCTGCAGCATGATTCTGCTTCTGTACTTTTCTTTCCCAAAATATTTTAAATCGCCTATTCTGTAAAAATAATGTTTGTGTGTATTAATGTAGGAATATGTATGCATATGTATTGAGAAACTACTTAAATATTCTTGTTGTGTTACACGAGCTATCTATTGAGTAATATATGTAAATTGTGACATGATTTTCTTCAAAATAAATTACTATTTCTAAAATTAATCAAAGTGTATTTTTATTAACTTCTGATTTTAATTTTGTTGATAGTTGTAGGAAAAATTATATTTTTTTCTTTCAAAGAAACATTGTCCTGAAATAAAAGCAACATATTTCTAAAAATATGAATCCTTCAATTTTCGTTACCCAAATCTATTGGTGGAAAACGAAGTGCCAGGGAGAAATATATTGTGAAATGCTGTTGCTAATAAGTTCAGCATAGATCGTAGGCCCACGGCGGGGCTGTTGGGCCTACTCATCGTGACGTCATTGGCAAGATGGCTGCCCGTCGCCAGGCTTTGTATTCTAGAGGGCACTGGTTCACCCCGGTGCAAATAAGGCACTTTAAAGAATTCGTACTAACCACACTGGTTAGGAGGGATGTCAGCTGGAGGATCGCGGTCCGACCCAGGCATTGAATGGAAAGGCTTCTGCTGCGTGCCGACGTGATTCGGTCATGGCCGTGGCGTGGAGTTGTCCACAACACGGGGTGAGGTTAAATCCTAACGGAGAAGATGACCACCAGGAGCTTGCTTCCCAAAGAAACAAATTCGAGACATGTGGAATTTCTGCACCAAGGACAACAATAAATGCAGCCGTTTGATGCGCTACCCTGGCTAAACGTCGACGTACAATGCAGATTAACCGACGTGATCTTCTGATGTCTCGCATTTTGTTGCTGCATCATAAAGCCATACTCTATTCTGGCATTCTGACCCAAAATCTGAACAGTTCCTTTGATTGGAACAGGTTGACCACCCACCGCAGAGTCCAGACTTGGCGCCGAGACATTTTCACTTGTTCCGCTACCTAAGGAGTTTCTCGGCCACAAGCGTTTCGCCACACATGACGAGGTGAAAGAAACAATAAAAATTGAGGCTTCTTTCACCTTGAATGATTGATTGATGTTTCCGGATGCAACAACTTTTAATGTCATTAGTCACATAAGTGCGGGGCATGCTTTATCGCGGCAGATAGTAGTGATCTTTCCCTGCTGCACCAATCTACAACGTCGGCTAGCAGAGTCTCATCAACCACGTATCTCCCACCAGCGGATCACCGTCCCATCTAGAACAAACTCCGAACTCTCTACTGGTCTCCTGGCATGTTTGATACGGTGTAGTGCGTGTAAGTGTGTGTGTAAGTATGGGGTGAGAAAAGGACAAGTAATGGGAAGGAAACATCGCGTGTGGTCCATGGCCCTTTTGTTCAGGTACTGCTCCAGCATGCGCCTGATGTTGATCGGAGGAATCACGAAAAACTACTGACCAGAGCAGCCGGCCGCCAGAATTCTTCTCCAGACACGGCTGAACTCGACCTAACTTTGTAGCTAGTGTCAAAAATCTTGCCACCCACGGGACTTGAAGCCTAGGACCTCCCGGTCAGAGGCACTGCAATAGGATGAATATTCTCTGAGCCATTTTTATGTCAGTAGCAGTTAAGAATTCTCACAGGTAGCAGACTTCTATGACTCAGGCTTACAGAAGATTGTAGAACATGGGAATTGTTTTAAACCAAAATGTAAAGTAAATGAGAAAGATATAAGGAATTAAGTAAAAAAGTTTTCTGTAACTTTGTGATTGTTTCCTTTTTGTAAGATATCATGCATTGTTTGCTTCCATATATTGTATTTTCAACAAAGTGGAACTGAGTGTAATTTTCATGATGCAGGTTCCCCAAATTTTTCGAGAGTAAATAACAGGGCCCTGTCATCATTAGAACTCAGCCAGAGGGTAATTCCTAATGAAAATTAAATGTTTCGATGATATTTCGCGTAGTCGGTGGAAATTAAAGAAAAATGGAGTACAGAATAATATAACTCCTATCGCGTCAAGAAAACAAAGCAATTTTGCATATCACGTGCATACAGAAAGTACAGAAGCATACAGAAAAGACGATGCATTACTATTGTAAAATTGCGAGTAATATTAGCTATTCTGCGTTTTAAATAATTTAGTTAGAAGAAATTTAAGATACTAGCGAACAAAGAGCAATATTTATGATCACTATCTAACTTAATAATAATCTTAATAAGTGAATTCAATTTCCTTATCCTCCTCGGTGCAGCAGCAGTGAAGCGTCATTAGAGACTATACAATGAGTGCTTTCAAGGTGAATACATTTTCCCTAGGGTAATTATGCTAGTGGAATTGAATTTCTCTGGCACTAAGACATTAGTTTCTCGTTTTAAAAATGAAAATGGAAAACCGTTCTTAGCAATTACATAAAAGTTGTAATGATGTCAATGGAAATTCTTACATTTAAAAAACATCGTGAATCAGGAAATGGAAGGCAGAGTATAAGTTAATGAAACCCAAAATAATCTTATTCTTCTCTTTTATGAATAATCGAGTGACGTAATTTTTCGTAAAAACAAAAAAATAATACGAGTTTCATTTCTCCTGAAGATATGAAGTTTTCCTGGGAACAGAAGCAAAATTAGACGTATTGTCAAATGCTTGTGTAACTCATTTATGTATCGTAGTGTTATTTATTTATTAGTCAGATGTACATGTAACATAAACTATAAAGCTAAGAGAGTTCCTAATAATAAACAGGGATTCTAAAATATATAATGCGACAAACAGGTTAATTTTTAATGTATAGCTTCAGAAATTCCCTTTCTTGTCACCCACATTTTCTGCACTCATAAAATTAGCAACCGTAACAAGACATTCAAAAAAGAAGGAAAGTAATGAATGTTAGAGCACACGTAATGAAACAACCACCAATAAGTTTTTTTTAAAGTACAAATCAGTAGAAAACAATTCAATTGAAATGAGCCAAACAAATACGAGTACAAAACAAACCCAAATCGCATTTTAACCGAGCGCAACGATGAAGCTACTTTTTTAAACCCCAACCGGCACAACGAAACTTCATTCCTAAACGTACCGTGCCTGGCGGTATCAAATTATCTCCATTTACGCTCACCTCCAATTGTACGAAAGCTCTTCCTCCCCCCTCTCTCCCTCCGTCCCCCCCCCCTCTCTCTCTCTCTCTCACTTCGACCCTCCCACCCTTCCCAGCCGCCCAGGCGTGTGTCAACAGCGGCGCAGTACTATTTGTACCCCAATTAATCTACCGGGCATTTTCAGCGGTTCTCCATTGTCCGCGAGCCGAACCGCCGCCGGTGGCTAATCGCATGGCGGCGCGGGTAGGGTGGGGTGGGGGCGGCGGCGGCGGGCGGCGGCAGTGTTTTCGTAGCGCGATGTGACGCGTTCCAGGGACCCGTGCGGACACACTCGCCGCAGATAGCCACGCGGTAGGCTGCGTCATCGAACGCCGATCGCATCACGATGACAATATACGACGCCGCGTCCTGTGATGATCTGTATTCGTCCAGTGCTTGTATGACTGGAAGAATTTCAACTGAGAATGATTTCAAGCGGTCACGGAAAAATAGAAAGAAATACTTTGGATACAATGTATGAAGAACTTGGGGCAATAACATGCTACGCTACATTTCTAAAAAAATCGAGATATTAGTGTTTTTCGATGCCCTAGATCAGATGTATCTAGATGGGTTTTTTTTTATTTTAAAGATTCGCCGCAAGATGGCAGTGTAATTCATAAATTAATGTTCTTTATCCCAAAATGTAGAATGCAATGTCTAAACCTTTACTCTTCGTTTTCCCAAATTTACGTATTGTGGGATATCATGTTTTTGCCCTGAGGTTTTTATACGTACATTCATTAAAAATAGTAATTATATTGACTCATCATGCCATTGAATAAAATAAAAGAATTTATGGTAAGTATAAACTGTTAACTTATTAAATTTGTTTGGCAAAATTAATCAAATTTTGAATTAATAATTCATAATGAATTACGTCTGGTTAATCATGTATTAAGGGTATTGCAGTAAAGATTCGACTTCCATTTCAATCTTTTTCAAAAAGCAGAAATATCGTATATATTTTAATGTTCAATTCAATGGTTTACAAAAGAAAAAGAAGCGGCTCACTACAATAAAGGTCACGCGTCACAGTAGTATTCAGCATTGGGTAAATTTCGTTCGTTATGCTGTATGTGTTTGGTTGAATCAAATTTGCACAAATGAATTTGCTACAATTATTGCACGAACAACACGTTTCATATTCGTATTAACGATATACTCTCTCTCTCTCTCTCTCATATATATATATATATATATATATATATGTATATATATATATATATATATATATATATACACACATATGCACACACGTCTCCAAAGATGCTCGACTCCAAAAAAAAGTTGTATCAGATACTGGTTTACGTGAACACAGACATTTGGTTTACAATGAACTAATAAAACATTTCTTGAAGAAAATGTAGAGATGGTGGGTATCGTTTGTGATAAAAAAGAGAACATACATAAAGTAACGTCTTCAAAGATGCTCATGTTTACCCGGACGAGTAAGGTAAAACTTCTATGTATCATTAACATATGAGGACTCCTTAAAATGTGTAGTATGAAAGAGGAATGTTGATTTCTTGAGCAGAGTCGCTACTTAGGCATGGTTGTTTAGACAGTCACTGAACCACAACCTTTTTAGGAGCAAATGCTTCTTGAGAACATTAACACTAAACTAGTGGTGCTACAGAATGGCACAGACTTTCCCGTATTAGTTTTCTATTTTCCTGGGTCTTCGCTAGCTATTCGGAATTGCCACATACTCTTTCTTGCCAGCTACCATCTATCATCGCCAAAAGTACATTTTTTTGTCATTTTCTTAATTTTTCGGTTTCCTATTGGTAACCGTTTAAGAGAAAATGGCGTTTTAGCACTACTAAAAATGCGAAATTTGAAGCTCATTTTCATAGAATATTTTGAGTTTTCAAAATACTTTATTTGAAGTTATTTGAAGCACTTACACTCACAAATATAATCATCTTTACAAATTGCGGATAATGTGCATATTAAAGATGTGAGAGATCTTTCAAAAAATTTACATTTACATAATTTTTGAAAAAAACAAAAAAAACTCAAAATAAACTTCACGCCTATACTAATGAGTGTAATTAGCACTATCCGTTACAAAGTTTCAAGAAAAAATTGCAGCCATATACGAGAAAATGACGTTTGAGCATTTCTGAAAATGCCGAAATTTGAGCTACTTTTCACAGAAAACGGTAGTGTTTTCGAGAAACTTTACTTGACATATTTAAAGCATATATACTCGTAAATATAATAATGTAAAAAAATCGCCGATAATGTAAATATTAACGACGTGAGAGACAAGTAAAAAAATTTACATTTTGTAATTTTTGAAAAAACCAACCGATAGACCAAAATGGCTTTTATGTCATTGATAGAGTACATTTACCATTATCCCTACCAAAAGTTTAAAGAAAACATTTGGAGCCGTTTTTGAAGAAAATGTTGTTTTTGTAATTTTTTAAAATTGCACATATTGCACGCAATATTGCACGAAAACTACCAAAATTGTGAAAAACATTTACATGACCTTCATTAAAGAACTCAATATGCAGAACAAATTTTATTTGAAGAAAAAATCTCTATCTTCAATTTTGTAGTTGGAGAAATACGCCGAAAAAAATTCAAACTTTCACAATTTTTGAAAATTCGGAGCTGTACGTGAAATCGGACCTATGCCATGTTAAAAAGTGTACTTTCCTCTATTCATAAAAGAAATTTAAAGAAAAAAATTTTTAGCCGTTTTTGAGAAAATGTTGAAAATCCCCGGGGGCTTCATATAAAGTACCCCCAAATTTTAAAGAATCTTTTTCAAAAATCACAAAGCTTCGACTAGAATCAGATCGACTGGGGAATATCAATTTTGAAGAAAATCGACCGAACGGTTTAGGCGCTAGCGTTGACCACAGACGGACAGACGGACGGAATGCCGTCTATCTATTTTTAAGTATAAAGAAGCAACAAATCATGGATTTTGACCACACCACA
Organism: Acheta domesticus; assembly: GCA_031308135.1. Lineage (NCBI taxonomy): Eukaryota > Metazoa > Arthropoda > Insecta > Orthoptera > Gryllidae > Acheta > Acheta domesticus. The sequence continues at coordinate 227,011,489 of JAHLJT010009436.1, forward strand.
AGATAGAGGATTTTTTTTTTTCTTAATTTAGCAACTGTTTTATCCACTTATTCGTTTTCACGGCCCGGCAATTAATTTTTTTCCGCCGAAAATTGGCCATTTTTTTCGCGCAGCATTGCATAACTTTCCCTATACTACGTATATCACTCCGTGTATACGTACGTATACAGGAAAGTAAAAAGAACATAACTGACGGGTCCCTGACCGAAAACGTGAATTTTCTTCCTCTTATACACAGTAGGTCACATTCTCGCAATCGTATAGCAGTCAAAATTGAATTTTGGTGTCCTTGACAGGTAAAGAGTGTTTATCTTCTCAAAAAGCCCGTGTGCCCGCACTGAGAAGCAACCGTGCCTTCTAAACCTGACTGCTTGAACTCAAATTCCAGATCGGGCAAATATTGTAAATTGGAAACACAAACCATTTGAACTAGTATTGTAATATTACGCAACTCTTTCAAATAATACGAGAAATACAATGCTATAACACCACCCCTAGTTTACAAAATGTACGTCGATTGACGATGAATTTTCGAAAATTTCTGATTGCTTTAATTGCGAAAAATTTCGATTGTTTATTCATTTTTATTGAATAAATTATTTTATTTCCGTGAATGTCTTCAGCCAAATTGATTAGTTTCGTCAGTGTAATACACTTATTATCGCAGGGGATAGCTGTGTTCCTCACAGATAGAACGAGATTCGACGCCGACCTACCCGAGGGTTTATCCTCTCCAGGTAAGATGGAGTAGTGCATATATGTGTGAGTATGTGTGTGTTTGTGTGTGTGTGTGTGTGTGAGAGAGAGAGAGAGAGAGAGAGAGAGAGAGAGAGAGAAAGGTGGTAAGAAGGATGAAGGTGGAAAGATAGCGCGCGATGCGTGGCCCATTTACTTAGGTACTACTCTGGCATACCGACAGAAGGGCCGTCCGCTGTAATTCTCCTCCAGCCAGCAGCTGCATTCGAGCTAGCTATCTACCTAGTGTCAAAAATCTGACACCCTTGGAGCTCGATCCCTAGGACCTCCAGCCACTCCAGTGGAGTTGTTGATCGGAGCCAGCTTAGCCGGTTTTGCGGGTGGAAAAAGGGAAAAACGGCAACCCTGGTGCGGCCTCCGTCTGCTCTTCCGGTTGTGTCGCCCGGGCACGCGTTCTAGCGCGGTGGTTGCGTGCGAGTTTCCGTCAACCGTCGCTGCTCGTCGCGGGGGTTATTGGTGGACGACGCCGTCGCGCGTGTCAAGACATTCCTCGGGTGAATGTCCACTGCCCAAAGCCCAAAGCTTTCGCCAGGGCATCGTTCTTCCCTATGTCTGTTGCGGCAGAAACCGGCAAATTGGAGCACCAGCTAGGCAGAGACTGATAAATATACCGTTGAGGATTCAAATTTTGGAAATGGGCTCCAGAGGACGCGAGGAGCATGAGGATTTGAGAAGTAAGGTACAGAACTCGCCCACTGGGTTTCTAACAGGCTTGCAATTCGTTTCCAACAATTTCCTACAACTGGATGCGATTTGTGACCCGCTGTATTACAAAGTGTTACTTCGATTGTTTACGGGCGCATTAATTGGTCTTTAGGACATTGGTCAACTGGTCTATGGTCATTATTATCTAAGTTTTATGCACGTTTTATCATCGAAGGTGATCTTCTCCCGCTGGATGGTGAGATCCGGTGCCGAACTACACATCGGCTAGCGGGGTATTCTCCACGCGGGTGGTTTTCTCGAGCGGGGCACCACCATAACCGGGACAGGCCCTAAGCATCCGCCTGGTCTCCCATGTGCTGTAGTGTAAGGTTTGTAAGTAACGGAGTGAGGATAAGATAAGGAGAAGGAAGGAAATGATGTCGGAACGCGAACCTCACGATCAGAGCCGTTGCAGTGACATCAGTTGATGTCCTGAGCCAAACAAGCCAGGAAAACCATCATTTAGAGAATTTCACCTTCGAACTTAAACCTGACAAGCGCCGCAAAACCACAATGCTTTTCAACACATCAAGCAACTTTTTGACACCTACGTCCCTTCTTTACTTTAAACATCACTGCTCATACTTTGAGTTCATTTGCCTTCTTTATGAACGACTTACTATCACGACAATCATTGATACAGTAATGACAATCATAGATGCATTAATGTGAATGATACTGTCTCTATTGGACTCTTCCCTTTAAACGTCATTTATTAATCATCTCCCAAAATGTTCGATTAGTCTCTTGATTTCATTCTCGCTTTCATCTTTATCAACAATTTTTCAACTTAACGGCTTCTTGAAAAAAAATGTCAATTGCAGAAGGTATGTCCAACTCAGAACGGGATGAAGTGTGATGCAATGATATCTCAAGTAAAGGAACACATAAATATTAACGAAAAATAAAAGGATCCTTTTGCAATTGCCGAGATCGCTCACGCCGAGGCCGTAAGTAAAGATTTTTAATTAGCTTCAACTTCCTAAAGAAAACTTTGTGAGACATAAAGTATACCCCGAACATAACCGTACATATTTTTAATTGTGTTTCAACAGTTTAATGCTTTCAAGCGAAGATATAAGTTAACTTTATAACTTATGATAATACACATTTTAGATATTAAGATTCCATGATACCTCAAATGTTCTGGTTCCTTGTTAAAAAATTATTGCGCATCTCCAGGCATCAGGTGAATCTCTGTAAAAACATTGATATTAGCAAGGTTCCGTTATTCAATGCATTACGAAACACAAAATAAATGTTGATATTTTGAAGACAAACCTTTGCGTCGGTTCAAAGATATGGGGACAAGATCAACATTATGTTTTGGCAGGCTAATTGTCCGAAATTCACTGACTTAATACAAAATTGTGTTGTTGCACATTACCCAGTAACCAAACATCAACATTATCGACAATCCAGGAGGTACATTAGGGAAACAAGGCTACATTGATCTAAAACGTTCTCAATAATGCCCTGTTTATTGCTATTACTTTGCCTTCTGATTCTTCGTTTAAGGTAAGTCACAGAAAGATAACGAGAATTAAAAATGAAAAAATATTTCGGAAATATTAATGAATTATTTTCATCTACAGAAATTTCTTTCAATGTACTTTCGTGCTTCATATTACGTCTTCAAACGTTAATAACCTCTTTCTTTTGACCTTATTCTGACATACTTTCTCAGTCTCTACAACAATGTTGAAATGCACTTTTTCAATGGAATCCCGTAATTTATTTTGATTTAAAAGACCATCAATGTTTACGCAATGAAATATTAAATTATTTATTTTTAAATGCAAAAAGCGTAGAATAGTATTAAAACAACCTTATTTATTTATAATACGCTAAGGAATAATTTTGATTTAGTACCATTTATAATGAACTACTGATATTTAAGTGTGCTTCTTTTGGATGGGGAATGAATACTTACTACTCCTACAAACAGATTTATGGTGAAAAGATAGCTTAGCTATCGAAAAAGATCTTTAAGCTCTAATAAAACATTGATACCAGACAATATCAGTGTCTCATCCTTTATTGAAAAAGGTATCTACATTATCAACATTTATACTAATAAGAAAAGATAGAAGTTTGTTGTTATGATACGAGGGAGACAACAAATGCAAATGCAACATATGTACACACATCAACCGAAAATACCCGTTGTATAATGCATAACTACTAAAAAATGCGACTCACATCCCATATAAACAGATCATGTTTCTTATACCTTAATCTATAAAGCGATCTTTCTCAAGGTTCTATTCCTTTTTTGGAGGCACAGTCAATAAATGGAGCTATTTTTATCAAATGCAGCTCTTTTCACTTTTACTCGTACGGAAGTTCAACTTGTGTCCAACTTGTTTATTTTAATCAATCAGTATAACCTGACACTTTATAAGTAATGATACATAAGAAAAGATACATTGATAATTGGGGCATCAAAAATCTGAACCGCCAATAATTCGGATATGATTATGGCAAACACAATCGCATGAAGTGATTACTTTGTGCATATTTGTTTAAAAGCGTCGATCCAACTTAACCGGTATTAGGTTGCTCAAGGAAAAAATTCATAACTGCAGTGCCTCTGGCTGGGATGGTTCTAGGATTCGAGTCCCGACTGTGACAGGATTTTCGACACTAGCGAATTCAGCTGCTGTTTAGAGGAGAATTCTAGCGATCGGCTGCTCTTATCGGTACTTTTCTGTGGTTTCTCGAATCAACACCAGGCGAATGCCGAAGCAGTACCCTAACAAAGGGGCCACGAACCACGCACGACCTTTCCTTCCTCTTCCTTGTCATATCACTACCCCATTCTTACACAAACTTACCTTTTCATGCACTACACTACCACACAGGTCGAGAAAGTAGTTGAGAGCTTAAGAGTTTGTCCCGGCTGGGGCGCTACCATGTTGGTGGAGATACCTCAGGGAGATACCTAGGCGAGGCGACGGTTAGGTCGGCGCCGGATTTCACAATCCAGCGAAAGAACATCACCACCACCTCCCGCGATAAAACTATGCACTACACTTTCCGGACTAGAGACCTTGGCAGTTGACGCGCCAAAAATCTCTAATCAAACAGTGAAACAATCGACACGACTTAATAATTTTATTCAAACTATTGATTGCATAAAAATATTAATTAGATATTAAATATCTTGTGGTTCTTGAGTGTGGGTCAATTAAATAAATAAAACACTTTACATTACCGACGTTTTGGACATTTATTTTACCTTCAACAGATTAAATTACTTAGAGAAATACTTAGTAGAATTAGTAGAATAAGCAATAAATTAGAAACAAAGAATGATATTTTTGCAGCTTTGTATAAACCAAATTGACTGTAATATAAGCCTTAATGTACAATATTTAAAGAGAATTTCCCAGAAACAGCAGATTGGACACCGTAACTTTCACCCTAAACAATACTTTTTACGTGTCTAATTAAGTTCCATTTTTTCGAGAATTCGAGACTTTCCGAGAGCAATGGGTGCATTTAAACCATTCTACATTAATTGTTTTATTCATCCGTTTCTCTTCTGAAAGCATCACAATGCATTATGAACGGTTATGGAAGGCTTTTTTCGGACCTTATATTGGTTCATTTAGAAAATCCTGACAATTTGATAAACCGGAATGGATCGTTCGGAATCGATCGTTGACGATCAAGGTTATTTATAAAGTACTGTATACCTATTTTTAATCATAAAAATTAATTTTCAATTACTTAATTAAAATAATTTCATTCATTTTAATTTAGAAAAAATATTTTTTTTAAATTTCCGGGTCCAAAGAACGACTTCTGGTGACTTCTGGTGACCTCCTCTTGATAATGACATTATTTAGGACTGTGTTGTCAAGGTCGATGCCACGATCGGGAGTCCGTGGCACGAGTGCCACGACGAAAGTGCCCCTTCACGTAATTCGTCACCCCGCCACCAGAAACAACGCCATCCCTATTGTAAAACGGTGGGGTTACTAATAGTTTCCTTTCCCGACGCAAGCCGCGCAGAGTAGCTCGTGGTATGCTACGGTGCCACGACGCGTGCCACTGCCACCACTAGTAGACCTTGTCACCACTGATTTAGGAGATCATCTTCGGACAACGTTCGTTCCATTGAATGGCACTCGCCGGCGGTTCGACGTCCCCGTTCCGGCGGCGGCCCCTGCCGCGTGTCGCCGCGCGTCGCCTCTTCCGCGTCGCGTCGGCCCGCGCCTGTCGCGCGCGCGCCTCCGCTCCCACCGCGCCTCCTGGCCGCCAAACCACGGTCACGGCCGTCGCCGCTGCGCCCGCCGCTACTGTCACTTCCACGGTCCTGCCGTGACGTCACGCGCGGGCGAACGCCTCAATTTCCCGCTCTCCTTCCCTCTTAGCCGTTACCCGGATGCACGGAGTGAAATGTGCTGTATTATTATCACATTTATGGGTGTATATGCCGTACAGACTGCATTTTCCCCTTCGTTTTTTATAAAAGTAGGGAGCATCGATTAAATGAACAGATTTAATATAATTCAAAATGTTAAAGACTGGTCGCCGAGCTCGGGAGTATCCTTTGCATCATAGAGTTGCTCTAAAGGGATGAATCTAATTTCATACAGTCAATGAATGAAAAGCTTGTTTGTAACTTGTACCTCAATATTCAACGTCAACTCGTAAAACTGTTTAGACCAATGTCATAGTAGTTTCTGGATATAGCAATTATTCTCCAATTAAATTTCTCCACACTTCGTGAGTTAAGACAGTGGACACTGTTATCCAATCGGAAGTAGCAATTTTTAAAATTCAAGGAAAGCAGATTTTGGTAAACTGCGATGAAGGAAGTACATGTACATATTTTTATCATAAAGATATACAGTAAGAAACCTCAATTGATTTCCTGAATTAACTTTCTCTAAACGATATGAATATTGTTTAAGAACGATTTATTTAATGAGATGAAATCGTCTTGAGTTGAAATAAACGAGGTACGTGACGGTCTCGGGCTTGGCAACTAGTGTAGCGTCACAGCACTGGGGGGCGACCGACCGCACAAGTCGTGCAAGGGGGAGGGGGTTGGTCCTCTCGTGCCGCGCCCGACCGGACAGACCCCCAGGGTCTCTCGAGGGTCTCTTCGCTGGGGGCGTGTCTGAGAAAGCGGCTGTCCGTTCACACTAGTGATGTGTGACGACAGAAATCGTTCGCAGGTGGACGCCAGGCTTCATCTGCAGCCGGCCCAAATCTCGAGCGGAAATTACGCTTTGTGCGTGGGAGATCGGTCACGTGATGCCTGGCAAGGGAGGCGGGTGGAATAAGCTTCCTGGGCAGTCGAGTTTGACGGTAGCGATGTGCGGAGGTGATCGCGAGCAGCGCCTTGCGAGGCGTGGCTTTTCGCCACGGGACAAGAGACCAGGGGCGGCGCTAGTGTAGCGAGCTAGGGTTCTCTTGGCAAATACTGAGGCGGCTCGTCTCAGGGGTCGGAGTGCTGTGGAGAGCAGCGTTCCTTAGGAGTGTACATAGTGTACTAAACTATTGTAAATAAATATGTACAGTAAACTCCGTGTCTGTGTTCTTCCTCTTCTCATGACGACGTCACACTAGTTTCTGGAGTTCGTGGGTATTGCGTCCAGGGCAACTAGAGAATGTTTTAAAAGTAAGGGTCGTACAAACTGCTCTGAGAGGGTCAGTCAAAAGTCTTTTGGAGACGTCATCTGCACATCCCCCCAATCCATTAATTCCTATTTCCTCAACTAAATCAAAGAAATGATCCATTAAAATAAAATACATCACTAACGTTTAAAATTCTCAACTGAGAGTAAAATTAATAACTTTGAATCAAAAAGATCTTGGTTTCGTAATCGCGTTTATTTCAGGGTACAATAATTGAATTAACTTCCTACGTTCAGGACCGGAGGTTTAACAGTTTGCAAAAAGAGACCTGTTTCTTAGAATTACAATATACAACAAATAACGTAATGATTTAATAAAACATAACATCAAAGAAAGCACATAAAGAATTGGTTGTTCAAACATATTGCAACCTCTTGGCAAAAATGTTTTTATAACGTGAAATTTAAAGATAAAATAAAATGAAATAAGTATAAACAAAACTCAAATGAATGGGATACCAAGTAAGGGGCTTATTTACTAAATTGTGGATATGAATATATATATATATATGTGTATGTGTTGAATGTGAATGTATATGTATGTATATGTTTATTATATGTATGTATCTGTATATATGTATATGTAAGTCTATGTTTATGTACTTTGACATATTGTAAATAACATTTGCTATTCTGTGTACTGAATTTAAATACCTCTATGTATAATTCTGTCCAATGGGCAAATTGATAGATGAAATGACCACTTAAACCCACAGAAGTACAAATTAGAGCATTGTACTGGGAATTAATAGTAACTTAGGGATCTATTTAAAAACATGAAAGTTATGTAATCTAAATTTAAATTTCTCCTTTAAATTTTATTGTACTTTCCAGTAACATAAACTGAATTAATAAGCTAATATGGATTCTGAAATTGAGTATTAATTTCCTATGGATACAATGGATCTTTACATTGATTCAAACAGTTAACAACTGGTTCATATGAGGTTGCATTATTGTGTCAAGTATGTAATGTATTGCATGTATTGCTTCTATGTAATTTATGTATCTAAATATCTGACTAGTGTACTTGTGTATTACTGTGGTCGCTTATGACCCGAGCAGTTTAAAAGCGACCTAAAATAAATAAATTAAAAAAAAAACAACTCAAATCTTGGTTGTTTACATAACATGAGGCAAACATATTTTCGTATGAAAAATATTTAGTGCTGCACCATTCTTAGTAAAACTTCGAGCACGCTTTGCGCTTATATTTCTCGCTTCAGCTTGTGCGGGTACGCCCCTTTCTGGATATGGGAGGGAAATTGAGCGGAGTCAGAGAAAGCTGCCCATCGTTGCGGGAGCGCTGGGCTTCTCAGGCGGTCGAGTAGCTTGGGCGGGCTTGGCATTAAAGCGTTTTCGTATTTAAGCGTTTGTTAATCTTTACTATTGAAATACAAAAAAAACTACTAAGTAAGAAAGACATATTGACAGACATTACATTATTATTTAGAGTGAACAATATCTTGCAATATCATGCACGGTTTTGAGGTATCGGTACACAATTTGTGCCAAGTTGTTGTAGATAATAGGGAAATAAAATACAAATATTTCGTTTTCTTGTTAATAATTTTTTTAATTTTTAAGATATTGACGAACTTATATTTTAATGGTAGAAATGCATTTTTCTACCTGCATTCTTAAGATTTTGAATAAATCTAAATGATTTAATCATTGGTAATATCAAGAAGTAATTACAGAAGAAATGCGTTCTATGTTTCACCGGTGGGCATGTTTTTCGTGCCTTTCCGCAACGGTTTTTCGGGAAGCGAAAATAATGTGTCTCTTTGTCAAATCGAAACTGAATCTTCCAGTTTTGAATGTCAGTAACTAGATACATTTCCACTGCTTCCTTGCATTATTCCCCTTGCTTCATTACATGTGTCTCTTCTGGCTTCAAGCATAACAAACTTTCTTTTCTTTAATAACTAGGTGTCAAGGTAATAAAATGTGTGTTTCTATTTCATAACGAAATGTATTTATTCATCAAACAAAATAATCAGAAAGCGATTTAATTCACATTTTTCGTGGACTCACTCGTATATATTATAATGTACATTTGGACCTTCATTCATTTTAGGATTACTTTATTGCATTATTAGTTTTCTTCTACTGAAAAATTGAATTTCTACTGAAAAAGATCTCATGAGACTACAAGAATTCACTGCCCATCCATTCCTCTCGTGTGCCAGTGAAATTACGAAAGGTAAATTTGTAAATTAAATTTCCGTACCAAAATGTTCATTTACCATGATAAGAATACAACAAATTAAATTCATCTTAGGTTGTTAAAATTATCTTAGTATTGTCACTCGCACGGCGTCGGCAGACTCTACATACGGATTACTTACTTAACGATCAGCAATGTGTTGCCTCCGAGAACAAACATGCAGGCATGGTCAGACGCACTTTCCAATAAAACAAACATCCTAGCAAACTAAGAATGCGGCAAATAATAATATAATTGGAGACAAAATTTATAGTTTAGAACATAAACGTAGGTTCAAGTCAAGTGAGAATATGTTCGCTTTCTGGTTATCTTAATTTTTTACCAATACATGAATTCCACCGCGAAATAGAACATAAATTGTGTTCTCTTGCTGCGAGAGTTATTAACAAAAAATAATTTGTTACATTTCAAATCATTAGAGAGAGACTAACATACGTAAGTAAGGAAATCACTGCAAGGTAGTAAGTCAAATAAGCATGGTTACATTGAAACGTAAGTTAAATTCCAATATTTATCAACAGAACAAAGCGCTTTCACATGTTAAGGACATACATTTACGCATTCCAGAAAACCGATGCAAAAAGATGGAATGGTTTTCTTATGAAACATAAATCGCATTTTTTTTCTATAGTTGCTTTCCAAATATTAACAATGCTTACATCACTGTTAATATTCTCGATATCTCAAACTGTTTGACGATATTTGCTGTGACCAACTTAGGTGGTCCACCTTTTGTGGGAAACACAAAACATTATTACGCATCAGGCAAAATGGAATGTTGTAGGAAGTGTGACTTTAGGAGATTCTTTGTATCGACTAGTTGTATTCTACATGGACACCACGTCGTAGAATATTACAACAAAGGACAATTTAAAATAAAGTTTTGCTAACTACAAAATTTAACGTTTCGCAGAATTTGTTTGCATAAAATATTGTTATTAACAGCATTTTTATTTATTAAATGAGCAGTTGTCGTCAGCTTAGCGGTCATCACATCTGCTGTCTAGATGTAAAAAAAAATTACTATCTAAAATTCGACTAGTCGATTTTCTGGCTTGCAGTCAGTGAGTTAGCTGATGATGGCTAATTAGTCGAAAGCTGTTTATATAAATGATTAGAATATTGGTAATAACATCTATTCAAATATTGGGAATGCCAGCAACACCTCACCAATTAAACATTATTGCAGAATTTACTTTTCACTACAATCTAATAGTGCACTGAAATTTTATGTAAAAAATATCCAAACAATGATGTCATCGTTCAGAATTGTGTGCTTGTCATTAAAGCTTAATAAATTGTACGCACAAGAGGAAGTTACAAGACTTATAACTTAAGCGTATTACACGATTAAAACTGACATTGAAATGAAACGTATGAATACATCTATCCGGTTATTTCATTGATAAATAATTCAATTCAAATAAGACCTTTCTAACAAACTGCGTAACTTCACGAAAGATCTGTGAATAGTCTTATTCGTTTGTGATTCATGTTTTCAGATGTCTCATGGAAGTGAATTTTGCTTTGTATTCTGATTAGTAAATTCGAATTATTAAAATGTAAAAAATATTATTTTTTAAAGTACTTACCAGTTATTGATAAGGAATCCAAGTTCGTCTTCGTTAAAATCTTGCACTGCATCTTCATTGAACTGAAATATAAAAATATCACTTTAAACGAGCGCAGTTTTGTAGTACAGCTCACCATTACAAAATTTCAAAGTTATAGCAAATTGGGAAAAAGATTTCCCACTGCAATAATATAATTTTGTATCAATTTCATGTAATAAAAAAGGATCACAGCGCTAAATACCGTTACACTCTCTACATTGTAATGGCAACAACACTACACTAACACTAAATACTTTCCTTTTCCTAACAAAAAGCCTTCTCTTCTACATTGCAGTCAATATGCGAATTAATGAAAGAAGAAGACGATGCGAGACACGAGATTTGAACCTTATACAAATCGATTTTTGATTATGTCTACGTATTATTGAAATACTTGATTTATTCGACAATTTTGGAAGGAAGCGACATAAATGACACATTTCTTGTTTTGCATTTATTAATTTATTTTTTAATTTGCTAAGAACTTATACAATATCAGGGCGGACGTTCAGTGCTTCGATGAACAGTGTAGATTTTTGGCCTGACGTGGAATCCGGTATAAAACTATTTTCTCCTTTGAAAGAATGATTTACAAAGTCCAAAATGTTCAGATAGTCCAGCTAGTTTGAATAATGAGAATATCATATTCAATTAATTACATCATACATCGGGAAAAACAAGCAATTCCTCCATTAAGGATCTACAAATATTTTCCAAATGTGACGAAGGCCAGACCTGGCAGCATAATTGTGGCAGAGAGAAGTTCAGTATATTTCACCGAGGAATCCCCAGCGCGAGAAAGAAAGAAACGTAACATTCTGGCGACATTCTAAAAGATGTTACGCGGCACGCTCTCCTTACGAACATAGAAGTATAAATCTTACCCACTGAAGAAAAATAACTAAGGATATGTAAATGGAAACCACGAAAACGTGAAGATTCTAGAAAGCCGTTTTCCTTTTTTATGACCCTCGTGCATTTGGACGCAAGCAGACTAGAAACGGAGAATGAAACGAACAAAAAGTTACACGCTTCATGCAACGCGTATCTAGAAACCATCCTCAAACAGCGGAAGGAGCAGAAAAACGAAGAGGGGTCCATCTAGTGTAACAGAAAAAAAGGAGATACTAGGACGGTTCATGCACTGATTATTCACACTAGAGGCAAATAACGATGCGAAGTACTTGAGCGCTATATCCCCGTTCTCCTTGCGGAATACGTCGAAAGCTGTCCCACATCAAACGCCGCCGCACGAAGGATTACTTTCCCGTCGCGTCGGTGGCGATTCCCGCTGAGGGCGGCGGACGGGCGGGGACGTTGCGGGGCCGATCCACTTAGGCGACAGCGACGTCGTTAACGAGGGCGGCTAACGACTGATGCGATTACGTGGTCGCCAGCGCGTTCTTCTCTAGGGTGCGGTAGGGCGGGGCCGCGCCATGCCTAGCGACTTCCTTCTCGCGCTCTTTCCGCGAGGCTTTTGGAAGGCGTTCTCGTCTTGTAAAAATGTAAGATCCCGTGAGGCTTTTGGAAGGCGTTCTCGTCATGTAAAAATATAAGATCCCGTGAGGCTTTTGGAAGGCGTTCTCGTCATGTAAAAATGTAAGATCCCGCGAGGCTTTTGGAAGGCGTTCTCGTCTTGTAAAAATGTAAGATCCCGTGAGGCTTTTGGAAGGCGTTCTCGTCATGTAAAAATATAAGATCCCGTGAGGCTTCTGGAAGGGGTTCTCGTCATGTAAAAATGTAAGATCCCGTGAGGCTTCTGGAAGGGGTTCTCGTCATGTAAAAATGTAAGATCCCGTGAGGCTTCTGGAAGGCGTTCTCGTCATGTAAAAATGTAAGATCCCGTGAAGCTTTTGGAAGGCGTTCTTGTCACATGAAAACAAAGGTAATGTAAGATTCTACGAGGTTGTTGGAAGGCGCTCTCGTCACATCAAAACGAAGGTAATGTACGATACTGCGACGTTGGAAGGCGTTCTTGTCACATGAAAACGAAGGCTTCTGCGAGTTTACTTGAAGGAGTTTTTGATGCATCCAAACGAGGCCTTTCACGAGGCGGCTGAAAGGCGTTCTCGTCACATTCAAATGAAGGATTCCGCGAAACTATTGGAAGGTGATCTCGTCATGAAGGCTGTCGCGATGCTGCTAAAAAGGCGTTCTCTCCTTATGCATACGAAGGCTACCGCAAGGACGCTAGAAGGCGTTCTTGTCATATGCAAACGAAGGTTACCGTGAGATTATTGGTTTCCGCAAAGCTGCTGGAAGGCGTTCTCGACACATGTAATCGAAGTCTTTCACGATGCTTAGAAAGGCGTTTTCGTCACATCAACACATAAGATTCCGCAGCTGGAGTCAATAGATTCTTGGTGGTCCGTGAGACGCCGCGTTCTAGGCATTGTTGAGGTTTTTGTCGTCACACCGCGTTCTTCAAGACAAAAAGCTTGATTTCTCCCTGAAAAAGGTAAAAGTATGGGGAGACGTTTGCAATTGCCCTAGGACACCACATCTCATAGTAAGCAAAAAATCGAATGTTCTCGAAACTTCAGGCGATAATGTGTTGGGCTCTTTGAATTTTGCCTCTAAAATAGTTGTTCTGTATTTCTTAGGCACATCGACTATATACTTACCTTTCAGGAAGCAACATCGTCGGGAAGCGGCAGCACAATTCCTTTGTGGAGAAAATGCTTCAAATCCTGAAGTCTAGATCCTCTCTGATTCAGTTGCGGACGCACAGTTCAAAAAAGACGTAACCACTCTTTTGCACTGTCTCCACGTGATGGGACGCGACGGACCGCGACGGGGAGGATTAATAGGTTTCGGTAGGGTATTTTATCAATACTTTCGTTGTTCAACTGCTCTCATACATGCCATCCGAATTCTTATTCTAATGTTTAAGATGTGTGTTCAGTTCAACTCCCATTCTCACAGAGCGTTTGTTTGAACACTTCTTTGGCAGTGTTTATGCGTGTGATTGATATATAGTGATATAATCATATGTCTAAGTACTAGGTCATTGATTTTTCAGAAAAAGAACATTCAGCATTTGTCAGTGAACAATGTGTCTAATAAATTCAATGATTTTCAAAAGGTTAGGTAATACAATCTTGGAGGTCTTGTTAGCTTTAGTGTTCACTTAACTAATAGTAAGTTTTGTTAGTCCCGCCGATAATATTTCAAGATACCTAGTGTCGGGGAAGAAAACGTCGAAAATAGGAAGATAAGCTGTTAAGAAAAATGGTAAGAATATTTAGTCTAATAAACTATTTGGATATTCCGAATGGCTGAGCCACAATAAACACTGAAACTTTGGTTTCAAAATATGATTTCTAGGCAAAAATGTGCATTGCAGAAGCGTAGATACATGTAAATTGTTTATTATTTATAAAAAAATAAATGTATTTATTCTGAAAGAAAAATTAACCCAGAAATAGAAAAGAACCCAATTTACACAATTCGATTGTTTTTTTTATTTCGCGGTTAATTTTTCTTTCCGAACAAATATATTCATTTCTTTTATAAATAACAAACAATTTACATGTTTCTGGAGTTTTTCTACGTTTTCTATGCTTCGTACCCACGTGGAGCTTGTTTTCGAATTTTAGACGTTTCTTCCCCGGACACCCAGTATGCTTACAAAAGATAAAGGTCGCTGAGAGAGATTTGTAATTTTTTATGTTTTTACAATGCTAGTGATAAGAAAATTATATAAATATTTGTGCCATAGGAACAATTCAGGGACTATGAATTATGTCAACATCGGTAAAAGAATTAATGAAATAAATGTATTGAAATAACAGAAACCTCCTCTATATCGAGAAAGAGGATTTGCCTTATCACAAAAAAGTATATTTTCCCCATTGTTTAATATAAATAATTTTTTGCCTAAATATTAGTTCCTTTCTTCGTTGCAATATTAAATATAATTCTCTATGTATGGATGTAGTAAAAACATTCTATTGCCCAACAGGAATTTTCGACGAATTGCAATTTTATTCTCCGGCCAATAAAACAAAATGTCTGTGGAATAGTGAACTCAACCACCCACAATTAACGTTTCGAAATAGAATCTATAAAACGACAAATTAGACGACAAATTAGCGAAATCGTCAAACACTAAACTTGTTTCGAGAAAACTAATTCGTACGTCCAACTCAACGGCAGGTATCTCGTGACACATCGGCCCGCTGAACACCGTCTGAGGTGTGTCATCAACAAAGGAGCGAGCCGTGTCGGCGAACCGCCAGGACGATCCCGTTGACGTTATCTGCTGAACCAGCGCCATTATTTACGACCGCGGTGGGCGCGGCGAGGAGTGGGTGGGGGAGGAAGGAGGGGAGGGGGAAAGAGGGGAGGTAGAAACGAGCGACCGCGAAGGAAGAAGAACGCGGTAGAGGGCGACCGGAAATGGCTAATAGCTCTGCGGCGCGGGGGCGGTCTCGCGTCCCGTTGCTCGCCTCGCCAACTACGAGCGAGCAGCGATCCGGAAGAGGGAGGGGGGCGGGGAAGAAAAAGATGGCGGCGGTGGTGCTGAAAACGAGAATTAGGAATAATTATCTGTCGGACGCGGTGGTCACGTTTTAATTTGAGATTTGTCTTCATGTACGTTTTTCTTGGTCATTGACCTGTTTCGGTCAGGGTTCTTACCTCTTATTTTGTTCGTTTCCTTTGGATGGCGTTTTTCTGAATCTTTGAACGTGAGTTGATGGTAGTTGTAAGTAGCGTGGGGAATTATTGATCGTTGAAAATTTCGTCTTTATTTGTAGAAGAATGCGAACGCCGAAAGTATTTCAAGGGAGAGAAGACAAGTTACTGTATGGACCCCACAAAAAATATTTAACATTTTATAGTGTAAGTTGAGCATTTGAAATTAATTGCTTGAAATGTAAAGCATTCATTATGTACTAATTGTTTTGAATAAATTGGGCACCCAGATAAATACATACGCTACAAATAGAGAAGCCATGGCATCCCCGATTATCTTTTTGAAATAATCACTAGCTTTCTCAAAAACAGAGCTTCTCAGTTAGAAGATATTCATCTCCTTCCGTTCCTACGACAATCCAGGCCGAGGTACATTAAATTCTCCGGGCATCAGTTAATTTTCCACGGTATATCCCCAATAAACAGCTTCACAGAGAACTGAACATCGAGATTATCACTCGGTTCATTTATTCACCAACAAAAAATATTCTACGCCAACTAAATCCTGACCTAGGGTCTACAATCCGGTCTACAACAAAATCCGGTAGTAATCTCACTAGAATCAAAGCATGCCTACGCAACGATCAATTCACACCGCCTAACTATCATAAAATCTTAACCGTACCTCCCCCCCCTCAGCCCTCCACCCATCTCACCCTTCCCATCTCTCCATTACGCTGAACGTAAAAAACACATAAATAAGGTTCCCAGTGGGGATTACCTCTGACGTACGAGGTAATGGGTTATGTTGAGTTCGTTTATTTGCAAGTATCTCGGTACTATTTGAGCTACGAATTGTCAAAAATGTGTGAATGTGTGAACATATTGTTCAATTGTAAAATGTTTCGTAGCTGGCATTTTATTGTACTGATTGTAATTCTCTCTATTTCAAACCTGTAAAGTGGTTCGTCAACGGTTCGGGTTCAATATTTTTAAAAGAAATTAATTAATTTCTCGTGTATGTTATTGTTGCTTGTAAACAGTTCCTATCCAGATTTTCGTTGACACGAAAAAAGGTTTTTCCTCACATTTCACCTTTTCGGTGACAGTATTTATGGAAAATTAATTTTCCTGAAAACATTCAGAGAAATGTAAATACCAGTAGGGCGTGTCATTTGCGTGCTCTTCAGTTATTAACATGCTCTGGTTGTGCTCCAGGAAACGAAATTCATTTCTCTTTACATTTACCGTTGCCCTCTTCCACGAATCAGAAAGATCGTCGTTAATTTCCATTTCAATGAAGATTCAAAGTTTTCAGAAATATCACTCTTCTAGTTTTACACAGTAACTTCAGAATTCTAACCATTTATGTTTGTTTTCGTACAGGTGTGAAAAGAATAATCGCTTGGGACGTTTTATTAAAATATAATTATGTTCTATTCAGAAAAGCCTTCAGTTCCCTGAATGTTTTGATTGGCACGTGATAGTGATTGAATATTGAAGTATATTGAAGTTTGTTCTTTCTTAATGAGGGAAAAGAGAGGACATAGAAAAATCTAAATTACTAATCGCCGGATTGGGTTCCTGCAATAGCAGGTATCAGAAAGTCAAGGGAATAAAACATTTGTTGAATGTTCGAATATCGAATTACATTAATATTGCGTTGAGTTTTTTTTGTACATTTTCATTTTCTTTAAGTTTGGATCAATGGTATCTTGTAGAGCTCCGTAATGTTTTAAGAAAATTTCGAAATAATCTAATCACAAATCACTTTATTACAAAACTCTAAATTAAGGAAAACCCTTGAAACATGACGCATGTCTGTAACATGGCGTACATATTCGAATACACATATTTGTGTACACACACGAATTTGTGGATAGATTCTTTCCTAATGTTATCTCAGAATTTTAACTATCTTAAGACAGAGCGGATAGACGGGAGAGGGGAATGGGGCTGATATGCTCCTCTGCCCCCACGGCGCTTGCACGCTTTAGTTTAGTTTCATGAATCTTATTATTGATTTCATGTGAATAAACATAATATTAATAACCTTACTGAAATGAAAAACCTGATAACGCTTACAAATATTGTTGAAACCCTCTGTAATACTCTGGCAGAACTTTATTGGCAAGTTGATATTGGCTGACGCACAATTTACGACACAAACTTATGCGCCGAGCAGTTTAGCTCAAGAAACTACGGACAAAAGCGGCGGGCAGGGGAGAGAGGACGCCTGACAGAAGAGGTCGCTGCGCTTCCTCCATTGTAAGTGTAGAGGACGTGGCGAACAAGCGTCACCGATCGTGGATTTTTACGGATGCAAACAAACATTATTTCCATTCGCTGAAATTTCAGGAAAATGTTTGATTTGTTCGACAGACATTATCAGAATTCTAAGAAAATGTAAAATATTTTCTTAAGTTTGTCAATCAGTTTTGCTTCCATAAGAAGAAGTTTTTCGGTTTTGTGAGTTTTAAAGAAGTGGATATAAAATCGTATAAGAAACGACTCGTAGGACTTGCTCTTATGCATCACTGTATGGCATCAAAAGTTGCAAAATATTAATTCGATTTGTTATTTAGGAAAATCATTTAGTTAGATAAGAGTTTTAGTCAACAACTCTACTGTTTATAGTGAGAATTGTATTATACTGAATAATAACTAATGAATTTGTGAATATAATAATTAGTACTGTAATAAATTGATAATTTTATAATTATGCATACATTGTTTTCTACATATTTATGGACAGTCAAATTTTGTGAAATAAATTGAGAAACTTTTGTAAAACATTTAAGTTGCTTAATGTTATTATAAATTGATAATTTATTAATTCTTTACAATTTTTCAATCGAAAAAATGTTATGTCCTTTAAAACTTTCTGGTCCCGCCCTTGATCTCAAAATTTCTAAGAAACATTCAGAAATCTATTTGAAACTATTATTTTACTGTACGTAGTCGAAAGCTGATCTCAACCCACATGCAATGTCTTCTAAACCTACTTCTACTCTGTAAACTGTAGGCCCACACAACAGCCACGTCACATGCAACCAGAAGTAAACGACTGACTAGGCAAACTAGGCATCTACGGACAAAGTTGAAGATAACTTCAGAATAAAGTTCTGCCCATGACACTAAAAAAGTACATAAGGTTCACATATTACAATGTAAATTGTTGAAATGAATAGAGCAAAAGAATTGGTCAAGTGAGTTCAGTTTCATTTATTTAATGATAACCGGGAGTGAAGTTTTGTTTCCCACAGTTTGCGAAAATCTAATTGGTCGTACTGTAAAATGATGTCAAACAAACCGGTATATCTCAAAAATAAAGCAGTTCCTCTGAGATATGTGGGACTCGGCATACAAAATTGCTTCAAAATCTAAGATGGAATCGCAGGGCACTTTTTTAAAATTTGCTTCAAATGACCATTTTTATACCTCCAGAGCAACTTTTTACTTCACTTATTCAAACAATGCACCCTAATCAAGAAACGGTACGAGATATGAAAAAGTGAGTAAGGAAATGTATATTTCAAAATTATGACATTTTCCGCCATCTTTAATGGAGTCTCAAACGAAGCCCGAACAGATTTGGTGTCACCTTGCATTTATACTGTCATAATTGAGAATCAAAAGTGAAAACACGTCCGAAAGTTATTGCGTACTCGTGGGCCACTACGACTGCCACTACCCTATAAGCAGTGAAACATGACTTCGGTAAAACTAATGGTTATAAAACAGTTTATTTTTTCTCGCAATTTTCGAACATCAGCAATTGCAGGCGTCGCTATCCGAATTCCTTAACTATGGTCTGTGAAGTCTGGGAGATAAGTGAATTCGAGACTTCGCGGGTTTCTGGTTTGATGACCTCTATGAACCCCGGGATCTAAAAGCTCCTAGTGTGGCGTCATACGGATGTATTAAAACACAGACGAGGGTGGGTAGAATAAACAGTTGGTTTATTGAAAAAAAAACAGTGACCGAAGTCGTAAAACACCATAACACTGCCTTCTACTAACTAAATAAATAGAGCCCACCACAAGAAGTGATATTACAGTGCGGCTACCACACCGCCAAACAACAAACGTTTCCCCTCGGTGTGATGCACCGCTCTGCCGAGACAAACCTACATGTCTCACGACTGACGACAAACTAATGCCGGCTTCCCCTCCGCGTGCTAGTCGCACATCCTCCTGCTCACACAGCTCGAACAACAGAAAAGAAGAAGTGGGGCGTTCGTCACCCGGCTTTTAAAGGCGCCCTGGCGTCTTCCCCCGCCACCGTTGCCGTCCCAGCACCTGAGAACGACGCTACGCGCTCGGAAAAACCGATGCGTCATTGCGCGTCACCACGCCAGATGTCCAGCCCTTTGTTCAGCTTCCGGTGAAATTCTACCGTCTGCGCGTTTTGAGCGTGCATGACGCTACACTAGTCCCTGGTCGAAGGGATAAAAGGCGCTGACTGCGACGTTTCGAGTCTTGACAAAAACATTGCAGGATTACTCTCTGCCAAGCACTCAGCGCCCAATAGGGTTCAGAGACGCGTTGCGTCGATTAGACGCAACAAATTGAAAAAAATATCGAAATTCAATGAAAAGGAGACTTAAATAATTTTTAAGCGTTCTTTACTCTTTCTTAGAAAAATAAAGAAAATAATTTGGGCCGTTTTTGAGAATTGGTTTTTGCAAATTGCAGTTACTTCAATCAGAAATTACATACAAAATATTCATTTAAAAAAAATGTATATCACCTTACTTATAGATCTAGTTTCTAGAACTGGTTTAATTTAAAACAAAAATCTTCACAATCAACATTGTACTTTTTCAGTCTTAATTGTTTGCAATTTTGGAAAAACAGTTCGATTTTGTAATGTGCACCGGTTGCGAAAATGGGACCAGCACAATTTTTACCTGCATTTGTGCGAGTAAAAACTTGTACGAGTGAAAAACGGAGTTTTCTTTTGAGAAAGTAATTGTTTGGAAATTGCTTACACTTCATGCAAAATAAAGTGAAAGTGACTCACATTCTCTGAAAACTGCACTTGACCATATTTTCAACATCTGCCTTTCAAAGAGATTTTATTAAGAAAAATCTCTATCTTCAATACTGTAGTTGTAGAAAGTCTTTCAATATTGCAGTTGTAGAAAACGATGAGCTTTGGCAATTCCCGAAAAATCAAAACATCAACGAAAATAAGATCCGCGCCGTTCCTTTAAGAGTTCGCTATTCAAGGACAATGATAAAAAATTGAAACTATTTTTGGAAAAATTTCGAAAATGTTTTTTATTGTTACTTAAGATCGCATCAAATTCTAGATCATTAGTGACCACTATTGGATTTTAAAATTATGCTATCTATGAGGATGAAACGATATGGTAATGTTAGGGGGTGAAAGGACGAACACATACAACCACGCCAGGTACTCGAACCCGCGACCCTTCGGTCCGAGATCGCTACGGCACTACTACTTTAGCCATCTCGGCCACCGGGCCGGCTCGAAAAGTTTGTTGAATCTTCACGTAAAATACTGCAAAAAATCGACATATTCGTTTCAAATTCGCAGGGCTTCGAGCTCCTCGAGATCGATGAGGGAATGCCAATTTTCAAGAAAACCGTCTGAACAGTTCTTGGCGCTAGCGTTCACCAGAAGGGCGGACAGAACAATGCCGCCCTATAAACTGTTTTATTTATTTCATGTGACCGGTGAAACATGAAAGTTCTTATATCTAAGGTTGTTCTACGCAGTTTACTAACTCGCAGAGCTAAAAGTGTATTGCTCACATATTTAAAACTTTGAATGAAACGAAGTAATCTAATTTTCTGCCGCCCTAGTATTTTGGTGCCCTGATTCACTGCACCTCTCGACTTAGGGTCACAACGGCGCTGTTCGTTTATTTGACACATATTTTCGTATATTTGTCCACACAATATCAAGGATTGCTTCTGTGTTTTCTAGAGTTGAAGTTTCTTAAACGAAATAAAGAAAAAAAAAACGTTTTTGCAACTTACAACTAAGGGAGGTCATCAGATAACTGGCTAGACCCTTGTTCGCAATTGAAACTCATAGGATCACTACTGATTTGATTTAATTTTATTTAATTTATTTGGTGAAAAAACATTAAAATGTGTATGTGCCGTATGGGGGAGAAGTACTGGGATTGTGGCTTACTTTTAATCACAAGACCTACGTTACCCCGCTTGCCTGCCTGGTGGGGGTGTGGGGGTGGAAACCCATCTCACTTCACTAAGAACCACATCCGGGTCCCCGTAAAAGGCCGGCGGCGGCACGGAGGCGCCAGCACGAAACGCAGCGGCGGGGCGCGGCGGAGCCCGTCTAGCCCAGGCGGCCGTTGTCCGTCCCGGTGCGGGACGCGTCTCGTAAATCTGCCGGAGGCGTTCGCGGGGGCGCCGGCGGCGGGGAGGATCGGCGGCAGCGGGGGGCGGTGGGGGCGGAAGCGGCGGGTGGCAACAGGGGCGGCGCGGGGTTGCGGGGGCGACGGGGGCGGCGGAGGTGGCGGCAGCGGATGCGGTCGCGGCAAGGTGGTGGTGAGGGCGAGGGCGAGGCGAGACCGGCGTCGGGGGCAGCGGCGCAGGGGCGGTGGGGGCGGTGGGGGCTGGGGAGACAGCAGCGCGGGGTGGGGGCGAGGAGGGTGCAGCGTCCGGTGCGACGGCGCGGGGGGCGGCGGCGCGGGAGCGGCGGTGGCGGCAGCGGTGGAGGAGCGGCGGGGGCGGAGCGGCGGGGGCGGAGCGGCGGGGGCGGAGCGGCGGGGGCGGAGCGGCGGGGGCGGAGCGGCGGGGGCGGAGCGGCGGGGGCGGAGCGGCGGGGGCGGCGGCGGTGGGGGATGGCGCGGGGGCGGCGGGGCTGAGGCGGCGGCAGCGGCGCAGGGGCGGGGGCGGGGGTGGCGGGGGTGGGCGCGGGGGCGGCGGGG
The DNA here is from genome assembly GCA_031308135.1 of Acheta domesticus. NCBI lineage: Eukaryota > Metazoa > Arthropoda > Insecta > Orthoptera > Gryllidae > Acheta > Acheta domesticus. The sequence goes on from JAHLJT010009436.1 coordinate 227,034,016, forward strand.
CTGAGGCGGCGGCAGCGGCGCAGGGGCGGCGGCCGAGGAGTGCGCAGGCGCGGCGAGTCACCCCCGCGGCGGAAGCGCGACCCGCGGGCCGTTTCCGGGGCGCCGCCACTTGTTGCTGGGGCTCCAGCCGCTCCGCTCCGGGCCGTCCGGCAGTGGCCCCGCAGCGGAGCCCGCTCGCCCCCACGTGTGCAGCACGTGGCGGTCCGCTGTCAACGAAGCGGCCAACGACGGCCAGCAGGTTTTTGTGCAGTGTAACCGATATGGAGCCCCGCGCACCAGCTGTGGATGAGCCGATGCGACGGTGGGTTGCTCGGGAAGGACACAAATGCGTTCGTGAATGCGGATTACAATTACATTTAAGTAATATAGCATGCAATGAATTGGACACAGAACAATCTTTCAAATTGAATGAATATTTTATTTCTTTCTTTTTTCTTATTCCTCGTTGCACTTTGATTCACTACCACAAAGTTAGTAATCGTCACAACCTCCGGTTGATACTAATTCCCCTTGCTGACAAAGGTGTAAAACACTAAAACACCGCTGATCACTGAAGCTGGAATGTAAGCTATTTTTTCTGAAGACAAATCCTTATCAATAGAATGCCGTACTCGGAATACGGGTGCGTTTGACAGGCCCATCAATTCTATATCTGTGCATTGTTTTTGCTTTATACATTAAATATAAAACACATTCTCATTCCAAGGTGTAAACATGTATCAACTTGTAAGAATGTACAACTATACAATTAACAGAAATAAGACAATGAATGTGTATTCCAACAAATTAAGTTAAAGTGCCTTGAAATTAAAGAAAATATTTTTAAAATATTAAAAGAAAGAAAGGTTTCCGAGCTTCATTTCTATTTTAACAAATAGAATGTTTTTGCCTTTCTGTCTTCAAGATTCTCAGCAAATAATAAAATTAAAATCTTTAGATACACTGAATCATCCTTATTTTTGCACATTATTATTATTATTATTATTATTATTATTATTAAATCTATCTAAACGTAATTGCACTTCCTCAGAACTCTACCTCAAAATATTTTAAACTTTTGACCCCTTTCTTTCTCTGTCTACTTACCCGAAGAGGCATTATTTTTATTCAAATGAAGTCTTAACTACGAATATTAGTAACTAGTGGTACTATAAGAGAATCCTCGGATTATTTCTAATTTTGCAATTTTCCAAGATTCAGAGATTAAGGAAAATAAGCCATCGCCAAGGCACTGACACAGAAGATTCAGACATCAAGAAAAATATGCCAGTGTTTTTGGCGACCCTTGTTCATCTGTAGAAAAAATACAGAATTTTAGCGGTTTTTGAAAAAATGTTTTTTTAATTGCATTAACTTCCAGCAAAAACTGCGCGAAAACCACTCGTTTCTTCAAAAAATTGAGCATGACCTTTTTTAAAGATCTAATTTTTTAGAACATATTTTATTGATAATGAAAATATCTATCTTCAAATTTGTAGTTTTGCAATATTAACTTTACGCAATTTTCGGAAATAGTTTTCGCCGGAAAAGAGACAGGCGCCAATTTTTTCTGCCGTCCTTTGAAACATACAAGAGGAAAATTTAAGGAAAAAAGTTTGAGCCTTTGTTTTATAAAATAAAAGTTTAAAAATTGCCAACATTTCAGGCTATTTTTGAAAACTTATACATAACTTTATTGCAAAATCTTTCATAAGCAGATTTTATTAAGAAAAAGCTCTATCTTTAATTATGTAGTTATAGTATGTTAATAGACGATAAGCAGGGATAGTGATGGAATAGACTAAAGAGGTACTCTTTACTCTATGGTGAGTGAACAGTAGCTAACCCACGAAAGGTTTTATTTGTAAATGGAATCGTCAAAGAGGCCCCGAGCGAATGTTTCTATCATTTAGCTTCAATAAAAACCTATGTGTCATCAATACACTATTGCAACTTTTCCTTCTCTTTTTTCTCCTTTAGTCGATTTGTTGTGTGGTAAATTTCCGAACCTCACCGATTTATTTGCCTTAGTTGTTCGAGGGTTTGTTTTCGAGTAAATCTGTAATTTTTTTGCCAAGGGTTCGGCACGAAATATCTAATTGCTAGCAGTCTTTGAGGCAATTGAATCTTGAGCTTTAGAAAAGGAATTCTCATAAAAGAGATTGCTCTTTAAGGAAATGAAATTTGTTGGTAGAATGATGGTCTACAAAGGGAGGCATGGTTGTGAAGTTCACAAAGATGGTTTGAATTACATAAAAGTATTCAAAATTGCATTCGAGGTATTTTAGTGCAACTTCTTCATGAACGTTTTCTACGAAACGTACAGTTCCCTTCCTAATTAAAGTATTAAATTAACAGGATAGAATTTTGAAGAGATGTTGACCCATGTTTAAAGGAACGTGTTTTACAGCTTCGACTGTGCACTGCAGCAATTCAAACTTTAGAAAATACCTTTCCCGTGGGAGATAATTGCTATAGGATATCGTTTTGTACAATAAAGTGAAATATACAAATTTACAATAAAATGAAGTGTTTAGTTGAAATTCTCAAAAGAAAAAATGTTCGTCATTAAATCACAATCTTAAGGTACTGAGAAAACACGGTCTTAAGAATATAGGTGGCATCAACATGTGACTTACTTCGTTTCTATGAAAAGTTAAAAATGCATAAAGGGAAATTTTAAACCTTAAAATGATTCTTACAGCGTGCATCCCCGCAACACCGGTGTAAATATAATGCAAATAAACAAACAAACATCATTTTCTGCATGATTTAAAAATACACTAAGCAGCGTGTGTGGTAAGCCATGTCTACCGGGCTACAATTTTAAATAGCACGTCTTCAATGCTAATATAATCCTTTTATTTATTAACGTAACTATAATTACTCTTGTTCTATTATTTCTATTTTGTTTGATTATCCGCCGTCTGTTTGCTTACTATTACGTGCAAATTACACGCTGACGCGCCACAAAGCCATTCATACATCGCCATAGCTAACACAGTAGAATGACAGGATTACAAGGACACAGCAGTGAACGTTGTAATTAGAGGCGACGCGAACGCTGTTCTGAGAAAGCAGGCAATAAATTCGGCTCTCGCCCAGTGATCGATAAGCCACGCACGGAACGCACTGCGCGCACCGGGAATCGACTGCTAGCGCCGCCCGAGCCGCCGCCGGTTCGGCGAGGAACTAGCGGAGACAGCAAACGCGAGGAGAAAAAAACTGAGGGACGTTGTTGTGATGATGCACCACACAAAGCTGCATATTCACAGTCAAGGCACCGGCTGATCGGGCGCATTATCAGCATTGCCCCTGACACTGTAGCGATTGTGACCGGGAGGTCCTAGTGATCGAGTTGCAACAACAGAATTTTCGATTGATTGATTGTTCGTTATTCCGGGCGCATCAACTACAGAGGTCATTAGTCCCGTAAATGTAGTGCGTGTTTTTCATCGGGAGATCCAGCGGTGATCTTTCCCCGCTGGATGGTGAGATCCGGCGCCGACCTACCGTCGACTAGCGGGGTTTCCCTCAATCAAATATCTCCCACCAGCGGGGCACCACCCCAACCGGGACAAGCCCTATTGTTCCCAACCGGCCTCTCGGCATGCATGGTAGTGTAGTACATGTCAGTGTATGTGCGTAAGGGGTGAAGATAGGACGAGGAAGAGAAAGGAAAGATCGCGCGCGGTCTGTAGCTCGTTTTTTAGGGTACTGCTCCGGCACTCGCCTGGTGTTGATTGTAGAAACCACTGAAAACTACCGATCAGAGCAGCCGGCCGCTAGAATTCTCCTCCAGATATTGAAGCTAGTGTCGAAAATCCTGCCGCCGTCGGGCATCGAACCTAGTACCTCCGGATCAGAGGGATTGCAGTGAGATCCGTTGATGCACTGCGCCATCTCGGTAAAATTTTCGACACTTCATCCAGATCATCCGCTGTTTGGAGAAGAATTCTAGTGGACAGCTGCTCTGAACGATAGTATTTCTCCAATAAACTTAACCGAATTATAGAGCAGTATCTTATTAAAAGCACCCCGGGCTTTGTGCGACGTTTCCTTTGTCATCCTCGCCCTCTTCCCTGACACACTTACACTTTCTCATACTATACGAAGACCAGTTGGAGGCTTAGAACTCTTCCTGGCTGGGGTGGTGCACTACTTGTTCAATAGGGCACTACTAGTTCAGTAGTGCAGTACTAGTTCGATAGTGCAGTACTAGTTCGATACTAGGTGAATGCCAAAGCAGTACCCTAATAGAACGGCAATGGACCGCGCGGAATCTTTCCTTTCTCTTCCTTGTTCTATCATTACCCTTTACGTACGTAGTCACACTTACATGCACTACGCTACCGCACTAGCCGGGTGATTTGTCGGGAGCATACGGCTTGGGAGTCCCGATTCGGGATTACTGATACCGCCAGCAAAACATGTACTATACTTACGGGATCAGTGCCCGGATAATTAATGCCCCAGGAAATACGAAACAATCAATTATTTAACCTTCTATTACAATCTTGCTGGATTGCTTCTTCTAGGTAACCCCCCAGTCTAGAACTAGCGAGAGTGAGTAGCAACCAGAAGATTCTAGAAGTGAAGTACGCTCATTTAAATGATCTATTTGATATGCTACGCCACTTAATCTCATTAATTAAGTCTTTCTATTTGATAGTATTCACACTTTCACATTGCAACATTAAAAGTTTTACCTGCACGCTATTCAAGGGATGAAAGTTTGAAATTTGGTTCAAGTGTGACGTTACGTTCACTTTTAAAACAAATACATATATACTAGCGTGCCCATGCGAGAACTCTCGCATGATAAAACCCACCCTTTCCCTATACATTTGTCTATCCTTTCAATTAAGAAGGAAAGTTGTTAATGAAACATGTTTATTTTTTAATGTATAAATATAACTTCTAATGTACTTGCAGAATATCAAACAAAAATAGTAATACAATTCCTGTTGGAAACAAATTTTCAGTAAACGTTTATTCAGCATTATAGAGAGATGTTCTCGGAACAATTCATACTTCTTTAAAAAAAACTTTGAACAAATTATTCACTCCTCCTTGAGAGTTAACGTTTTGCTTTCCTTGATAGTCACAAACATAATAGAAAAGGTTTTTACTCTTCAGAAAGCAAAGCAAAGTAAAGTAGTGCGTAAATACCGATGGAGCAAAGTACAACCCTGCTCTTTGCAATATTACTTGAATTTCCTTGATTTGTTATGAGGAATAGAGGGATTTTAGAGAGTTCAGGGTGCCAGCTTGCTGGGGTGCGAAAATTGAAAAAATATTTGTGTATTAAAAAGTATTGGATTACTTTCAGCGTTTTTACGTACTTCAAGAAAAGCAATTCCGAGCCAAAAAATAAATTAGTATTTTCACCTTATTTATTTATTTATTTATTTATTCAAAAAAAACAGTAAAAACTGTATATGACATGTGGGGAAAGAAATTTATCTGCGCACATTTTCTTGAGGGCCAGAATTTTATTAAAAAAAAAAAACGAAAACGAAAAAATTAATTTAGAAAATAATTATTTTAGAAAAATAAAGATATTTGAAAAATGTTTTTTCCCGAGTTATAGAAAATCAATTTCAACTATAAATGAACTGCAAGCAAAAGGAGTGCTCAACAAAACGTGCGCACAGTGAAGCTACATTTACGTCCAGAAACAAAACAAGGGGCCATCTCAGCATTTGCTCTATGGATCAGGGAAACTGGACAAAAACCTGATCGAGATGGGTACTAAATACAATTTGTTACCATTGGAAACAATGTAGTAGGCTTAGACTTATTTCGGTACATTGGAATGATACTCAAACGATGTTTGCATATTGAATATCTTAACGAACCGACATCTTGAGTTTAATACCAGACGGTGTATCATTTACAATATGAGTTTGCAGTTGGGCGTTGATGTACATACTTCCAGACACCACTAACATTTAAATTGTGCCTTTGGACCAATACTATAAAGACGATACAGGACACTTCGCGATATATCGAGAAACATCCATCTGGTGGCAGAACCTGGTAATAACTCATACACCCTAACCTCAGTGCTCTGTTGGTGTTTGTTGTCGTGCTTGATTTCTTTCATTTGATTGTCTTTCTGGTCGATTTCTGGAAAACATATTTTACAATACTGTTCTTTCACTATCATTCTACGTATGGCAGGAAACAATTCTGTAGTTTTTGGCTTTATTATAAAATACAGCAGAACTCGCGTTCGTTCTTCACATTTCCTCATGATATAAATACAGGTAAAAATTGAAACAATCTTGAACATGAATGAAGCTAGTTTAATACAATTTGACTTTCCTTTGTAATAAAATGCATTAAAACTATAACATTACTTAATTGGGAAGTCTACTTGCACATTGCCATTCCCAATGCCATGTGTAACGAACATCGCAGAAATGGATAACACTGAAGATATTCCTACAAGTTTCGTACAGGAAAATGCTTAGTCCTATGTATGTGGCTGGTTGTGTAGCACCGTGCCATATGATGTTTGTAGAAATGCTTAACAGAATTTGGATGAAAAGTATAAATTAAGAAACTCGCATATTCTGATTAAACAGTATGTGAATGCCACGCTTTTCTACCCAAATGAATTCGCTATTAGTTTTCTAAGACAATATGTTTTCAATAAACACTTTTTAAATTGCCTAAATTGATGAAGATGGAGGAAGTTGGTGGCCGGTGTAAAATAAGAAACTTTTACTCATGTTAACAAATAGGTGGCTTTTATTTAAAAAAAGAATTGCAAGATTTTACCACTCATGTCGGCGAGCATGCTCCCCTTTCCCCAATTCCAAAATATGACATGCACCCATAAAATAATAAAATAAATTGACAAGTGAAAATAGACTACAGTAAAAAAGAACAATATTTTCCTCTACGCTGATTCCCTCTTGACAGCCAAGCGCGGCCGGGAATCTTCTCTTCGTCGCCCGGTCAAAGGTAATTAAAAATTGTTCACCAAACTGTTTATGCCTTTCGACAACGGGCGCGCCAAAAGAACGAAAAAAAATACCGTCTCAGCGGGGCGGCGAGCACAACAAACCAGAGTTGAACGATCTCGAGCCCCCAGCTGGTTGACAGGGGTGGCGTGGGACGTCTTGGGGCGCCGCACAAAGGGTCGTGCAGGGCCGAGTCAGGTAGAAGGCGGGGTCGCAGGAGTGTTGACCCAACACACAGCGCCGCTCACTTACTGTCGCTAATGCTCAGATAATGTCTGCTCAGCTGAATGACCTTGTCACTTTCGGTACACCGCACGGTACTTTAAAGTTCGTAGCAAGTTCATGAATGATCAAATAGTTCCACGATAATGTTCCAAACACGAGCACAGGTCAGATACTTTTTCTGAACTATTAGAATGTCAATTAAACTTTTCACAATCCGCGGTCTACACTTATTTAAGAACCGCGCACAAATTCTTCTCGAAAACTCAACGTTTTCTTATAAGTCCAACTAAGAAACAAAACTTTATCTCTGACGTCGGGCGCCTCCACAATAACGTCTCATCCCCCTGACCACCTCTCACGTTTTCTCTGTGACGGCCCCACACCCTCTCTCTGTGGTGGCCTCACACCTTCTCTCTGCGGTGTCGCCTGCACCAAGTCCTTCGAGCCTCCCTTCCCCCACCAAATTCCCTCAGAATGTTCTAGAACATCCTAGAGCTTTGTCCACGTCCGACGGCTATTGGCGAAAGGGTATTCCGTCGTAGAATAATTCTGCCCAATCATCGGAAGTTTTTGGGGCCGAGAAATGAGAGAGAAACCCGCACTCGTTCTCTCTCGCTTCAATTTTCTGTCAAATAGGGGCAGAAATTAATGACTGAGGGGGGACGAAAATCTCAAGGGAGGATGGGGAGGGCGAGGAGCGCCGCGGAAAAGTACCGTCGTGCCGCGTGCACGGGAAGACCTCCCAGGCTGCGGGACACTTGGATGCGACGAATCGTTAGGGGGCGGGTCCAGCGGGTGGCCTGACAGAACCCTGGCGCCGCCGTCGACCCCTCTGTCGCGCAACACGGATCAATTCTCAGGCTCGCAGCCGTAATGGATTCGGTATCACTACACAATGTATTGATACAGTGTTTTTTAAAGGAAGCAAATGAAAAAAGCCAAATGTATCAGTGGAAGCGTTAGGCAAGAAAAATCTTGCATTTGTAACAACTTTATTCGTGAAAATAATTTTCATTATATGTTCATTAAATATTCAATGTTCTCATGTCCATTGTAACACATTGTACATTAAAATTTTTCCGTAATTTGAGCCCTTCAATATAATGAAATCACAGCGAGAGTAGGTAAAAATAAGTCTTATTTCGTTAGGTAGATTACAAAATATTTGTTTCTTCCGTAAGAATCACATTGACATTTCTATTTGGCTTTTTTTCTACTGGTACAGGTAAAGCACAGTCTTCACTCTTCTCTGTGAACCCACATCCCTCCTCAATTAGGTACACAGCACTTACAGACAAAAATTACGGTAAAACGTTAATTGATTGGTTTCACTACACGTAAAGAAACAACCTTCATAGGTATCAAGCAACTATAACAGTACTTCTAGATGTTGCTGGAGAGTAAATCTTGAATTAATGATTATGCAAATAAACTTCGTCAGACTGCACAAACTACGGTAGGGGGGGATGTCATCAAATTCTACCAAAAATCGATTTTTCGTTTACATCAGTTTTCGTTAGTACGGTACATGATATACCTTTCTGCAAAATTTGAAATCGATAAGACGTCGCTAAGTCATTTAAAATTTAAAGAACCTTTCACGAGGTGCAGCTCAGCCATGGGAGTGCCACGCCCTCTTCTGCATTGCATTTACTTCTCTCGTTATTTGTAATGAAATACGGCAAGTAATGTTCTTGCTGAATTTCTCATACAAGTTTTGAACGACTACATTCTCATACTCTCATAATTCCATAGAGGACAGCACTTCCACGCATTCTAAAAACCCAAAATCCCAATGAGAGTTTCAATAGTTTGGTATGGCATCGTTGCAGAAAAATTCAATTTGCAGGCTCTACTATAATTAAAATAGCCACATATGATGCAGTTTATGTTTTAATTCATGGAACTCGACAAGAAATTCTGTGGTAGAAAAAATGAACATTGTGCCAGGATTCTATATGAAGACCATACTCAATGACATTGACAGAAAAAGAACTAAGAACTAATCAAAGAAAAAAGAACAAAGAAGAGGGCCTTAAACAGAGAATAAGAAGATAAAAATGAACAATTTTATGGATATGGAGCAAATTAATTATGTATTTCATGCAAAAAACAGTAATAAAACTTTGTTGTCTATTTCCCGAAAACTACATTTTTGACCAAATAGTGACATTATCCTTAGAAACTACGTATCCTATTACAACAAAATTTGCTAGGTATGTACAAATATATGTAATGTAATTACTGAACCAGAAGTTTCCCTCTAACTTAAAAAAATTTTTTTGAGCAAATAAAGAGCTTTTTTTTACTCCATATTTTGAGTAAAAAATTCAAATATTAATAAAAAATCAACAAAGTTGTAAAAATTATTAATTCTGCTTCAGTGAATAGTTTATAGTGTTGCTATATAACTGTCCCAATTTCAAAATGGTAGAATAAAAATATATGAAATAATTGCACTTTCAACAATCGAATACATTGATAAATATTTTTGTTAATACTTTTCTAAATAATCATTTAGAAGCTTTGAATTTTTTAAAAAATACACTTTACTTGTGTAACAACAATATGCAAAATTTCAAAATTTTAGTGCAAATAGTTAATGAGAAAAAATATTTTAATTAGTAATGCAAAATCGTTGACATTCCCCCTTAACAGAAAGCGTAAATAAAGATTGTCAAATCTAAGCCTTCTAAGCGTGTCGCCACAAAAAATTGCTACCAGCAGGAAAGGCTGAAATATTGAGGTGACCTTGATGGTATCGAAGTGTGGAACCGAAAAGTTAATTGAATGGATCGGGGAATGGCCTCATCTTATAGATTATGGTGTGAAAAACGTTTCTTTGAGGCCTTTGGCCTCAAAATTTTACTTTTTAAGGCACTAAAACGCTTTGATTATGAGTTATTTGCCGATATAGATTGACATGTGCTGCGGGCTGCATTTTACATGAATATTTCGATGCGTTTCTTTAAAGAAATCATCCATATTTTTAATGTCAAAGTGGAATTCGTCAAGTCTCCGTGAAATTCTCTTTCTTTAGAGCCCTCATTTGTAAAGATTGGTTGCGTGTGAGAGCCGGAACGCAAAAGTATACTACTGAAATAATACAGGAGACGATATATTATAACAAAAATTATATATATATATATATAAAGTAGATATTTCCCATAGGTTCAATAAGGCATAACAAAAAAGATCCTATTTGTCGACAACTGCCCATAACGCGGGCCGACTGGTAGCACATAACTGATACTTTCAGTATGTTATCAAGACTCCATTATTAGTCTTTCTTCAGCTGGAAACTGTCTCGCGTAATGAACAAGCAGGCCATTTTCACCATCCTTGCGGTGCACCGCCTCGCTTCACGCCAGTGCGCTGTCGCGTGTCGCTTTAAACGTTCCTCGACACGCCATCGTAAACTCCGTTGACCTTTCACTGATAATGTTTTCTTTCCATTGTCGTTTACTTACGAGATTTTTTGTTATGTTTAATTGTCCAGTTGCCTTTCACTTAAATATGCAATGATTATAAAAACGTATTGTGCGTCTTGTTTGAGGATTTAATCTTTGTAATACTGAAGAAAGTGTTGTACAGTTTTTCCTCTTGCTTCAAGTGAAATTTCTTATTTTCGTTCAAGGAATCGCGACGACTGAAGAGTTATCAAAATTGTTGCGTATTGTCAATTGTTTCTTTCTTTAAGACTTCCGTTTTTGTACTCAGTTCAAATAAGAGTTGATTCATGAGAATACACAATTCGTTTTTTTTGGTTACTTTTACATTCGGAAAATGAAATGAAAGGTAGTGTTTGAAGTTTAATTACATAATAGGAAAAAATAAGTCATGTATAAAGTAAGAATATCAGGAATGGTAAAATAATTTTATACAAACACTCTTTTCAATATTATAAATTATAGTTACAGAGTTTCTTACAACCTGACTAGAAGAGTTGTGTAACAAATATTAATACTTTTTTGTTTTTTTAATTAACTAAAGTAAATAAATGACCCAACACGGGCGAAGGTGATTGAGATTATTATTGATCAAATGAGATCAATATAAGCAGTAAAGTTAGGAAATTATTGTAATGAACAGGACGTAAGTAATAATATAAAAATAAATTCGTCAGTTGCATCACTTCTTTACTTGATAATCTAGATGATAGTACGAATAATTGCATACCATTTGAAATATTAAATGCCAATTCCCTGATGTCCAAGAATAAAAAAGATACTTCCAAAACAAAATTCTCTGATACTTCATATTTTCGCTTTATGAAAAAAGCGTAGAAACCATTTCAAACTATGAACAGAGATTGACATTACAAACCGATTACCAGTTTTTCTTCACGAGCGTTCAGCTTCAAAAAAGAATCCCCAGAATACCCATGAATCGGAAGTAAAGCGTCTAGCTATATAGCTCATATGGGGATCGCCTGTCGCTTGCTCTCAACATGCACGTCGCTCTATCTCGACTCCGCCCTGAATCACCCCTCTGCGTCCCGCTTGCTGCAGCGTGGCTGGGGCGGTGGGCGGCGGGCGGCGGTGGTGGCGGGGGGCGTGGACGGCGGGGTGGAGGCACGATGTGGCGAGGGGCGGCGGGGCGGTGGGGCGTTGGGGCGGCGGGTCACCAGTCGCTATGCAGATGCGACGAGGCGCGTAACTCGCACAACATCGCCGTCGCCGGAGCATTCACAATGCAAAGTGGCGCTACTGCCCCGCGCGCGCTCGTCCCCGCCCCGCCCCCTCCGCTCCGCCCGCCCCGGGGCGAAATATCGCCCGCTGGCCGGACGGCCGTCCGGTTCCGTCCGCCGCCGCCGCCCGCGGCCGGCCCACAGACGACAGCCGCCGCCCACGCCGCCCTCGCCGCCCTCGCCGCCCTCGCCGCCCGCCGCGCCGCAGTGCTGTTGTCAAAGCGCCCTCTGTTCCTGCACCGACGTCACCGCTGCTGCAGCGCGCGCAGTTTCTTGCTTGTCTGGATGGACGGATCCCGGCCTGGCCTGGCCTGGCCTGCACTGCCTTCGTTTCCCTGCTTCTTTGTGACCGGTGAATTTTGCCACTTTTTGTCCTCAATACAAACTCCAATCCTTCACTGTATGTCTTTTTTTCTGTTCGTTCTTGATGAAACTCCATGTGCTTCATTTCATTTCTAATTTAAGAATTACCCATTGCCTTCTAATCCGTTACTCTCGCCTTATATGCTCTACACGTGTTACAAAGAAAGTATTGACCTCTTCACTGATAAAATACTGAGGAGTGTTGCTTGACAAAAGATTAACTTGGAAACCCAACACAAATGTAATAGTCACCAAAGTATCGGCAAAAATATCAAAACTCTTCCCTCTAATCAAAGCACGTTCTTCATTGAAAGTCGAATGCCGAATTATTTGAATCCTTAATTGTACCAACCATGACGTATGGAACCATGACTTGTAGAAAATTCGAGATGGTATGGAAGAAGGTCGAGCCTTCTTAATCCTTACCAATGAGAAGCCACAACATTGTAAGATATCTTCTAGAATGTAAAGTTAGGCAAGATACGCTAACCCATCGCTGAAAACGTAACAGTGCTATACATCTGATGCCATTCTGCAAAAGTTTGTAAACTATACTAATGCTGAAATTGTCAAATCCAATTATATGGGGTGATAAAGGAACAGATCTGCACATTTTTATTACTGCTATGACATTACATATACTCTGAAACGATTTGTGACAGTGGCATTGGCGACTTTCGTCTAATCTCTGCGTAACACCAGCTTGTGAAATATTTTACTTCAGCTAATGTATCATTTTTTAAATTATTGAACTTCTTAAGTGTTTCGTTTTATATTTTATTGTTGTCACACATTTCATGCTGACTCATCAGTTTGTCTGACTGGGAGGTCCTAAGGTCGTTCCGATCATGGCAGGACTTTCGACAAAAGGTATAGAGGTATTTCGAATTGAGCCGCTGTCTGGAGGAGAGTTCTAGCGGTCGGCTGCTAAGCTCGGTAGTTTTCTATGGTTCCCCAAAATAACACGAATAAAAGCGAATTGCACAGAAGGACTCTGACAAACGGGCCACGGATCGCGCGCAATCCTTTCTCGTATCTTCACCACTTACACACACTTACAATTACATACACTACACTGCCACTCATGGCGGGAGACCAGTCGGAAGTTTAGAGCTCGTTCTGGCTGCGGCAGTCGCTTACTTAGACTGGTCCTCTGAACTGTTAATAACAACAAATCGGAGCGTTAAAAGACTTAAAGTTTCGTGTGTGTTTGTCAGACATAGTTTATTTCCTACCGCAATTCATGCGCGGCTCTGTACATCCACTACAAACTCTCAAAGATCGAGGAGAATTTATACCTCTGTATCCAGAGGGGAAAAAAAACCATCTAGTTGGTCGATGGGTAAGGGTTCGACTCGGAGCTTAGGATCCGGGGAAAACTAGGAGCAAACACTTGAACGAGTTTGGCAGCTGGAGGTATCGCTGCTGTCAAAAGTTTGCGTTACCGACAGAAACCGAAAGTGTCGAGAGACAGGAGAAAATTGGCGACGTAGAAAAACTGGAACGTTTTGGGCAATTCGCCTCTAGATAGCTCTGGGCGACCAGTAATTTCAATCCGTTCCCACAAAACTTACTTATAGATTAGTTTTATGGGTGACCTTGAAACATAAGTTTTTATTCCCGAAAATTGTTTGAAATGATATGCGGTGCGTTTAAAGGCCATTAGCGTGACCCGAGAGGATGTTCAGCACTTTGTAAAAAAATGATCTTGTCGTGTTCAGGTCTGATAGGGAATAAAACTCCACGCTCAGCCTAATACATAATCAGAGCCTCACCAACCCCTCCAAATCTTTTGTTCCACGTGTCCCCACATAACGCTTTGAGACCCAATATTCTAGTTTTGAGGGTATATGATGCATTGTTTTAGAGCTATGCGCTACTGTATGGTTGCAGTAATTTATTTTTTAATATCATACTCAGCAAAATTGATTTCTTCGACTTAAATATGTAGTTTGCGAGACTGGAAAATAATTCCCTATTCAGCAGTAGCATACTTCCGGATTTTGTGTCGATGGTTTCACATAATTTGTCAAACATCGTCACATATTCTAAGCGTTTTATAAGGAGGAAAGATGGAAAGAATAACACTAGTCAACACTGATTTTGGTACAGACGAAATGCATGGTAAGTTTCTTAATGCACCAGTAGGAAACGTGAAATGTGAAATCAAAATGAATCTATCACGTCAGGATTACAAGTTATGGACAAAAAAACCATTTTAAGAGCGTAAATGAATACCCATTTAAGGTTTATTGCACTATGTGTTTGAAGTCAATGAACGTAGTAAAATACAAAACTATTATTGAGGAATGTGTAAATTACTTCTATATTGGACTTACTAAATGTTCCTTTTATGTTATTTCTCCATTTATTGTTATTTTTTTGTTTACAGTACAGTGACAAGTGTTGGAGTTCGTTTCACCTTGGCAACCATGAAGAAATCAACACGTGGGTGTATTAATCATCCCGATACATTTTGTTATATCTGTGGTGAATTTACGACAAGAAAACAACGACGACCGATTTCTAAACGTCTCAAGATATCGTATGGGATGTATTTCAAATGTCAACTGGGAGATTAGGATAAGAAGTGGGCACCGCACATAACTTGCACAAGGTGCAATTCTAAACTGACCCAATGGTTGAATGGTAAGAACGAGCACTTACCTTTTGCAATACCCATGGTCTGGCGTGAGCCAAAGAACCATGTAGACGATTGCTACTTCTGTTTGACGAACGTTAACGGATTTTCGTCAAAGAATAAGAAACATATAGAGTACCCCAATGTACCGTCAGCAATACGGCCCATACCCCATGCACAAGACTTACCAGTTCCCACACCTCCATCTACATGGGAAGAAATACCTGATGATGGCTCAATGTCGACAAACTCTGAAAGTGCACAATTTCAGTCCAGTGGGGAAGAACACAATCTAGAAGAAGGCCCACATTTAATAAAACAGGCAGAATTAAATGACTTAGTACGCGATTTATTCTTATCCAAGGAGCAATCAGAACTTTTAGCGTCACGTCTAAAGGAATGGAATGTTCTTAATGAAGAAACGAAGGTTACCTATTTCCGAGGGCGCAATAAAGATTTGATGACTTATTACAGTTCAGTGGAGAGCATTTGTGCTTGTGTAGACGTATCAGGTTTAATGAAGGCACTAGACATACAATATCTTGACGAGGAATGGCGTTTGTTTGTCGATGCCTCAAAAAGAAGCCTTAAAGCTGTGCTGTTACATAATGGTAACAAGTTGCCATCTGTACCTGTGGGTTATTCTGTGTCAATGAAAGAATCTTATGAAAATTTGTCAAAGATATTGCAATCAATAAAGTATAAGTAACACAATTGGAAAATATGTGGTGATTTGAAAGTCATTGGTTTATTGCTTGGTCTTCAGAGTGGCTTCACAAAATATTGTTGTTTCCTTTGTCTCTGGGACAGTCGAGCAACAGACAGACATTATACTGTTGAGCACTGGCCACAACGAGAGGAATTTACTCCTGGGCGAGACAACGTGAAACATATTCCACTGGTGGATCCTCAAAATGTTTTTCTTCCTCCGCTACATATTAAGTTAGGTCTCATGAAGAACTTGGTTAAGGGAATGGACAAAAGTGGTGATGGATTCAAGTATTTACATTCAGTGTTTCCACAAATTAGTGATGCGAAATTAAAAGAAGGCATTTTTATAGGGCCACAGATCAAAAGGTTAATGGATGACAGAGATTTTGAAGCAAAGTTAAATCCGCTAGAGCTTCCAGCCTGGCGTTCGTTCAAGGATGTTGTCCACGGTTTCCTAGGGAATACTAGAGCAGAAAACAGTGACGTACTGATAGGAACACTTTTGAAGAACTATAAAAACCTTGGATGTAGAATGTCCTTAAAAATGCACTTTCTCCACAGCCATTTGGATTTTTTCCCTCCCAACCTTGGGGAAGTAAGCGATGAACACGGGGAAAGGTTCCACCAGGATATACTGCAGATAGAAAATCGCTATAAAGGCAGATGGAATCCCTCAATGTTGAGTGACTATTGTTGGTTTTTAAAGCGGGAAACATGTGCATCCCACAGCAGGAAGTGCTCATTAAAGAAATTTAAACCTGTTCCATTATCCACTCAATAAACATTATTGTCTCATTGTATAAATGCAAAATGGAAGGAAATATGTGCTAATATATTTAACATAAGGTATAAATGTGTTAAACAACTGTTTTTTCGGTTTTCAGTACCATCCTTAATTATTCGTCTGTATTTTTATTTTCATTCAATATTCTTAATGCAAATAACTTTAAAATGTTGTAACTCTGAAATGGAGGGTGATGAGGCAAATCTATTTGCATGTTTGGATTCAGCATGTACGAAATAATAAAGATCACCAAGTTTTCTTTCTGTACCTTACAAAAAAAATTTTTTTGTTGATTGGTGTGATAGTTGTTATAAGTGGTTTCTCTGATCCCTTTCAAGGGGATGCCCAAGCAGCTCCCTAAATACACCTCGCCCATCTTTCCTCTATGGCCAATAGCATTGATTAAAAAAATCTTTGATTAAGAGTCGGATTTGAGGACTGTGCCTCCATCCGATGCTCGCCTTTATTAGGTCAAGTGTTCTTTTTGTGTAGGCGAGGACGTGTCTCTTTCTTCCCTGCAACGCAGCAAGTTCACAACATTATTTCATGCGTACTTTTCGACAACGGCTACTACGAATACTGAAGAAAATCAGGAACCGAGGGATATAGTTTGTGACAATTTTACCTTCCGAGTACAATGAAAGAAATGAAACTGCAAGTCACGAACTCTGAGGTGTGCGGGCCTCTTGAAGTGCTATTACTACATCATTTTCCCCATATAGCAAACTTATTGTAGTCCATCACTGACAAAAATCTCCATAGTCAGCAGGGCTTTGAATTTCGCATTTCGTCCCCTACTAACCCGTGTAAAAGGGACACGTTTCTAGGCGAAGAACATCCTCTCCGCAGCAGCAGCCGCGTCGTCTGAAGCGACGTCGGTGGCCGCGGACGCGCAAGGCGATACGTCGACACGAGAACACAATTTCCGAGGCCGCCACGACCACCTTATCTGGGAACCAGCCACCTACGTCTCGGCGGGGCTACGTTCTGGGGAGCCATTTTCGATCGTCTCGGCCACGTCTCTCCTTTCCTCTCCTCTCCAAACCCGCTGAAGGTGAGAACGAACGCTGTCGAAGCTAATGTGACGTCTGGTTTTCAGTTTCGGAAACAAGACGAGACAACTGTTCAGTTGAAAGAGGTTGGATTTCTGTCTCGAAAGTAGAAAATAACGGAGAAATACAGCTTCAAAACGTTTCGAAACTTTTAGGGTATTTTATGCAAGTTTTAAATAGCGTTAATATAAGGCCTTAATCTATATTGTTGATTGTAATGACAACTTATTAAATGCACTAAGTGGTCTGCACTTCAGAATCTATTTGAAAATTCAACAAAATATTTTAAGGATTCCAAAACAGTTCTCCGTTTGCAATATTTATATAATCAAATCATACATCCCACTTTAAGTCGTCCCAGAAACGGAAAGTATCATCTATACAAATTCCATTTTATATTGATAAACTAATAGTAGTGTTCACACAAGAAGTGTGTTGTGCATGGGTTAGTAATTATTTCATTGAATTTCTTATCCGCTTTCTTACACGAAATGTAACCGTATTTTATTTTAGGCGAAGCTGACGAAAAGCTAAAGTCAATAAAACGACATTCAGTGAAACCGCCTCCCTCATCTGTGACGTCACCACATTCCGCGATTCCGCGCGAACTATACTTATAGGTTCGAGGTATTCTGTTTTCTAAATGAAGAGACAGAAAAGATGTTTAATCTACCAAAAATCAAGCAGTGTTCGTTTTCAAGTAAATAATTCAAACAGTTACTTAAAATTTGTAGAAAAAGAAATTCGGTAATATATTATATGCCAACTCACTGAGAGAGCATTCAAAACTTTGAAAAAGAAATATTCCTATCTACGCACATTTTAATGCTCTCTTAAACAGAAGAGAAAAAGAGCAATGTTATTTTATACTGTAAAGCACCGCACAAAAAATATCTACAATACAGATATGGAAGGAGGCAAAAAACAAGAAATGTTTACATGAAAATGAGCAGAATACAAAATACGCGTTGTTCAGTATATTGTGTCATAAATCTAATTAACGTTTAGTTATGCACTCATCTGGTTTGTGGGTAATTAATATCACATAAACATATATGTTAATAACTACCTGTCAGCATTATTACGCAGATGCATAACTGGCTTCAATATATTATTGATTGTAGCAGTTGTAATTAATGGCGGTAGTAACGTTTTTATGACATGTGTACACAACTTATAAAATACCCTATGGTAATCAATGTTCTGTATTGTTTTGCTATTGTTGGTTTTTTGATGAATTATTGTGTTTTATGGTAATTATAGGCGTAATCACAGAAAGCATTTAGATTTTTTAGAGACAGACGGACAGACGGACAGACGGACAGACGGACAGACGGACAGACGGACAGACGGACAGACGGACAGACGGACAGACGGACGGACGGACGGACAGACAAACGGACGGACAGACAAACGGACGGACAGACAAACGGACGGACAGACAAACGGACGGACAGACAAACGGACGGACAGACAAACGGACGGACAGACAAACGGACGGACAGACAAACGGACGGACAGACAAACGGACGGACAGACAAACGGACGGACAGACAAACGGACGGACAGACAAACGGACAGACAGACAAACGGACAGACAGACAAACGGACAGACAGACAAACGGACAGACAGACAAACGGGCAGACAGACAAACGGACAGACAGACAAACGGACAGACAGACAAACGGACAGACGGGCGGGCAGAAACACTCCGACTATTCTTGTACATTAATTCCTGGGTAACAAGGACACAACACAGGTTGATTTAGACTAACCAACATTATCTATTGTAATTTACTACATGTAAGAATAAAAATTATCCATTTTCTCGGTATCAAAGGCCTACAAAACGATATTTTTCTGTCGAAAAATCTACGAATTTTGCCGCAGCATGCAATATCTGTCAACAGTGAGTAAGTAGTACGTGAGCAAGTATACAACAATCACTGCATAAAAAAGTGAAAGTGAGACAACAAACGAAACAAGTTGACATCGCTCACTGAGAACCCTGCATAAAAATTAGTTTGTCGATCTACCTTGAGACTGCTTACCCGTACTTTGCCTCACCTAATACATAGGAAGAGTTGCAAATGCCTGTACAAGTGATTCATAGTAGATGCAATTCCTGAGTTCATTTTAGAGAGAGAACAAGAGCAGACGTTTCGCAATCGATATTCCCAGATTCGTTTTCGCTGTAAATGGAACTAGGACAACATTCGAACACAGAAACCTGTCATTACGACAGGGAACTGTTCATGAATTCTTTCCTCCTTTTGCACTACAATGATGGAAGTTCGAATGTACAGAGAGCGATGTGGTTTTTATAAAACCAGTTGAAAGTTAGGCGGCAACGTGTCCATTTTCAAAATATTTGGGGTGGACAGAAAAAATTAGTCCTATCCGGAATAAAAGAATAAGTGCAATTAAAAGTGTGCTGCAGTGCAATATTTTGTTTGTTGTTTAGAAAAAATATATATATGCAACAATAGTGACCATCGCCAAAAAATTAAAAAATATTCTTATCGGCAAAGTTATTCGTAGATGATATACTATATTAACAGAATGGAACGTGAAGAAAATGAAACATTTCTATATAGGTCGGTTCAAGGCTCATGTGAAGTATCTTCCAAAACCAAAAATATCCATTTTCAATTCACGAGACCGCAACATCAGCCGTTTCAATCGAAATATATGAATTTTGTAAAACCCCTTTGTAGTATGGACGTCCTGTGTAGTAAAATCATGGTGGTTCAGCCGCTAGCGTTGTTCAGAGACAGACAAACCCACGTTTTGCTCTTAAGCAATTTTTCAGTATCGCGGATCCACAAAAACGATGACGACAGGATGTGTTAGAGGATGTGTTTACGCAGTATTTTACTATATTTACGAACAATATTAACTAATTTTTAGGTATCAGGGACCTATAATACTAATTACTTTTGATGTTGATGCGACTTTAAATAAAATAAATTTTAAAAAATACTAATTTTTCTGCAAACAAATTACCGGTTTTTGCTATAGAATTACTTAACTTCTTACTTGCTCGTATACTGCTCACGCACTACAGAGAAAGATTGTAAAACTGCGATAAATAACGGCGATTGTTTGAAAGAATAACTCTTATTGGTGGGGCCTTGGTGTCGAAAAATTGTCTAAATCTTGTTCCTACATATATTGTAAATTACTTCCTCTATTACGTTGTGTATACATCCATGTTTTGTGGGTCCTTGATATCGAAAAATCGATTGACGCCAAAACGTCGGTCTGTCTTGGGTCAAGGTTAGGGCCTAAACCGATCAGACGATTTAATTCGATACTGAACGAACTCGAAGCCTTGCGGATACTGGATCGAGTATTTTGACTTAGGAGGGTTACTTAACATTTTCCTGCGTCTTTGTGCAACTAGTACATTGAAAATAGGGCTTCTTTTCATGAATGAAATCTGTTTTTAAAGACTTCTTGAAGTAAGATCATGCACAAATATTCCAGATCTGAGTAGTTTTTGCCTAAATTGCATAAAATATAGGACATTTTTAAACAATTTTTTTATAAAAACGGTTACAATTTTAATACAAATGTTCTTCTCATGTGTAACAAAGGACGGGTGTAAAAATTGGTCCTGCTCCCATTTTCTGCAGAATTTGTCATTTTTTAAATTGCAAAAAATTAACATTGGAAAAGCAAATTCAGCAATTTATATTAATAGAGATTTTTTGTTAAATGAAACCTGTTCCAAAACAATAGTTCTTTCAAAATGGTCATGAACTATTTTTTTTAAGTATTAATAGTTCAGCCTAATTTTGTAAATGTTGTAAATTGTGTAAATTCGAATTTACCCCTCTTCTTTTTTAGAACATTTCCCGGAGTTAAGACGTTGCACCATAACAATGGGTAGGGCCGCGTCACGGCAGTTTAAAATTCTCAGAATATTTTCTCATTGCATCCATGGCGAAAATTACATTATTCTTACACTATGATTGCATCCAAAAACATGTGTGATTGGAACGTAGTTTTTGGATTGTCAAATTTCTGTTAATGTATTAGCTTTAAAAGAAATTAAACTTTGGCGCCTAATGCGCAGTGTAATGATTTTACAAGAGCTACTTGAGATATGTTAATATGGACAGAAATTGGGTATTGTAATTTTAGGTAACGGTTACTGATGCGAGAATGTACGTGCTGTCGTAAGTACCACTAGTTTTTCTCTAAGTATTACGTATGTGGTGTGCGAGAAAGTAAAAGTCAGTTATGTACGATTTGCTGAATAAATGTTCGTAATTTAGGTTTTATATCAATGGCAATTTGGTCACAATTTTTCATATATTTAAATAGAAAAGTCACAGATGCCCGTCGAGTATTCTTGAAGACTCAAGAATTTCTTCTCCCAAGCTCTTCCAACACTTTATTCTGCGCATGTCAACGGCGCTTGCCGGGTGGGTGAACTCTCGTGCAATAGCCCTTAGTGCAGCGGTCGTCTGGTCGCAGGCGGCTGCACTCGAAGCCAGCCACTCACACATACGTACACTCGGGGGCAGAGGAGGTGGATGAGGAGAAAGAAGACGGGGAGGGGAGGAAGAAGGATGGCTGATGACTGAGAACAGATGAATGAAGAAGAGATAGTTGAGAGAGAGGTGGGAGAGTATAAAGGGAGGGGTGGGAAATGCCAGTGAGGGTGGTGAAAAATGGTAAACATGATGACGAAAAAGATGAGATGAGAACAAGATGATGTGGGACGAGGAAAAAGGCAAATAGTGTTAGAATCAAGTAATGGTCAGGCAGGTGAGGAAGATATATTCGGGAAAGGAGCAAGAGTTCGGATAGGGAAAGAGCAGGCGTGAGATGGAGAGATGTGTGATAGGGAAAGGGCGAGTGCGAAAAGGAGACAGGCAAGGGAGAGGGGCGAGTGAGGGCAGAACAAGTAAGTGACAGAGGTTTGGTGTGTGGGGGGGGGGGGAAACTCGAATGAGAGGGAGGATGTGGGTGACGGAAGAAGAGTCGGGGTGCGAGGGAAAGAGGTGAGGCGCGACCCTACGGGTGAGAGGCTGAGGAGGAGGACTGGGAGTTGGGAGTGAAGCGTGAAGGGAGGGGGGACGAGGAGGAGGGCGGGCGCGACGGTGAGGGCGCGGGGGCGTCGCGGAGGGCGATGCGTCACGGCGCGAAAACGCGAGCGGGCGCCGGCGCCCTCCCTGGCGTAAATTATTCCGCCGCCGCGTCGAGGCGCCGTCTCGCAAGCAGCCCCCTCCTCCGCCCCTCCTGCAGCCGCGACCTGCGTCTCCGCTTGCCTCTCGCCTGCCAGGACACGCGTCACGGCGCCTCGCCCCTGCCTTCGCCTGCCACCACCCTCCTCCTCCACTGCCATTTCCTTCCTCATACGCGTCAAAACTATTGGAGCTGTACAATGCTGTATAACTACTGGAGCAATTAAATTCTTGGAACAAGAATTGAGGCATCCAGTGAGAGAGGGATCTAGCCAACAAAATGCAAAATATCGATTTATGAACTTATTCGATTATGAACATATTCAAAATGTCAATAAATCAATGTTTTGAATTTTTGTGGGTTAGCTCCCTCTCTCACTGGATGCCTCAATTCTCTGAGAAAAGACCACCATGTGAGGGTGAAGCGTCTAGGATTGTCTGAATATTGATTTATTCTTGTCTAGATTAATGCGTTTAAACACTTCAACTACATCATTATTGTCAGATTTATTTACATAATTTATACATTACGTTTTATTTTCTGACTAGTTTTCTTCCTTCATCCTTCTTACGAATATTAGATTTTTTTTATGTTTCTTTGCAGATTTTGCATGCATGTTTGTAGGGTTACCTTTTTAAACACATTGAATCTGTGCTATGTCATCTTGAATGGCATCCTGCGCCCGGAGTCCCGATTGTTCCATGCGGCATCATCTTCCCTTTTCTCCATATTTCATCTGTTTTCGAAGGGATAAGCGTTAAGGAGAGAGGGAGGGATACAGAGGCAGATAGTATCTCTCAAACTGGGAAGAGATTTATAATGAAAATAACTCACTAAATATGGAAGTATGTGTGGGTAAGTTTTTGTTAGTACACTACTTTCAAGTCCAAAAAATTGTATTGTACACACAACTCATATTGTAAAAAAGTCTATCTACACCATCTTAGTTTGCTTCTCAATGTTTAACGATGATTGTGCAATCTAGAATATAATAGTTACTTCTCTAACGATGCCATTCATAACAAATCCTAACTACATCACTCCGCTTGTCTTATTAACCTGTACAGTACGTTCTCGTTCTCGGGTCTAGACACATTCTTCATTCTCACTTCCGTTACATTACTTTTTTCTTGAGACATATTTACAGTGTGAATACTGATGAAGTCACTGATGCATAAAATTTCTTCCCTGTCTGAACTACATCTGCCTCACCTTGTCTAGGAAGCAGTACGCCCTAGTGTCTATAATGTGCCTTCTACCTTCAAAGGTATTCCTCTGTTTTCAAAGGATGCCTTCCTCCGTCGCCACATGAAGAGTCAAAGGTAGGACGTGGGACATGCGCCTCATGCATACAGAGAACATCCTTGAAGAAAAGACACTAAATTGTAATTACCCATTCACTCTCATCCATTCTCGATTCCACTTGTCAATTATTCGCCAATTTTCTCTTCAGAGCATTTCCTTTATATCAATTAATTATTCTTAACAAGGTACTCTTTAATATTTCTAGTAACTTCTTTCAATTTTTTCTGAGAGAATTAATTGTAATCATTTCGACTTCTGTTTATCACATCGCCGTTCTTTCATATTCACAGTAGGTGTTACTGCTTTCTAGTTTTTCATATTGGTAAATACTATACACTTTCCAACACATCATTTATAAATATTTTAATCACATTTAATGGGCGTTTTCTGCCAGATAAACTTTTATGTATCTTGATACAAGACCATTATGTTTATCAAACAAACAACCAGACCTCGAAGCAATTCAAATCCCTTCAAAGCCTCCTTGTCACATTAGTTTTTTTATTCAGGGAGGCCACATGAAGCCTCTGTAACGTTACAGAACCCTTCCCTCGACGCTACGCTTCTGTCTCGCATCTTGTACAGGGAAGCGCGTGCAGGTGGATGTAATTTCTCGCCCCTCGCTCGAACAGCCTTGCCGTTTTCTCCTTGCTCTAAAAGTGATTGAGGAATGAGAGGGAAGGTAATACGCGTCTAGAGCCACAACAAATAAGCACTGGCCTTTTTTTAGTCAATAAGCCTTAAGGAAGAGACTGCTTGATGTGGTAGAATATTTTGTTTTTAGAATTTTTCGACTATTCTAGGAATAAATGCCATGCATGCTGAATTTGTTAATACTTCCTTTTACGAACATTGCTCCCGTATACACCTGAATTTACTTCTGGGACAATTCCTGGAAATACTAATTGTCCTTTGCAGCTTCTCGACATTTTTGTACTAATGCAGGTTGGCTTGCATTAATTCATCTTCACTTCAATTTAATTTTCTTTTCCCTATCGCATATACTTCTTTCAGTATCACCTAAAAACAATCGGAGCAACAGTAATGAATAATGTTCAAATCCTGCCTTCGCAATATAATTCTATATTCACAGTTTTATATTTTATTCTTCTTTTATTCATCATCTTCTTTTATTCTCTCAGCGAATGCAGTTTTGATTAATCTATACTTCTATCTTCTCATTTAATAATGTCATTGCACGTGCGATATCATGGGCATTCAATATTTTTCTTGACACATTCTCACACTCTCAATTTCACTACTTTTTACTTTCCCATATACGAACGAATATACGGAGTAATATACGTAGTATAGGGGAAAGTTATGTCATGCTGGCCGAAAAAAAACGTGAATTTTCGGCAGAAAAAAATTCATTGTCAGGCCCTGATAACGAAAAAGTGGATAAAACCAGTTGCTAATTCAAGGACAACAAATCCCCTAACTCGTAGTGTAGCCAGAATCCCTGTTTTGTAGCTCCTTGATACCGAATAACCAGTTAAAAGCAAAACGTCCGTCCGTCCGTCTGTACGGTGTCTGTGAAAGAACACTAGCGCCTAAACCATAAGTACAATTTCTTCCAACATGAATATTCCCACGTCGATCTGATTCCACTCGAGGCCCCGTGATTTTGAAAAACTTTCTTCAATATTTGGGGTTAAAATACATGAAGCCCCCGGGACAATTTCAAAACTTTCTCAAAACGGCTCCCAAATGTTTTCTGTAAATTTCTTGTAAAAATAGATCAAAATACACTTATTAAGGGTGGCATATGTCCGATTTTCGCGGTTTACTCTGAATTTTCGAAAGTTGCAAATGTCTGAATTTATTCGGCGTCTTCCTCCAACTACAAAATTGCAGATAGAGATTTCTTTTCTTCCAATAAAATTCGTTCTTCATAGTGAGTTCTTTCTTTAAGGTAATGTATCATTTTTTTTGAAAGTTTAGTAGGTTTCGCGCAATATTGCGTACAATATGAACAATTTAAAAAAATACAAACACAAAATTTTCTCGAAAACGGCTCCATATTTTTTTCTTTAAACTTTTGGTAAGGATAGTACTTAATTCATCTAAGAGATGACATTAACGCCATATTAAATCGCCATTCATATCGCCATTCTTTTGTTTTTTCAAAAATTACACAGATGGTATGTCTCTCACGTCGTTAATATTTACATTAGCGACGATTTGTTCATATTATTGTACTTATGCATATACAATATTTACAATAATCTTTCAAATTATTGTACATTTGCTTTAAATAATATCAAGTAAAATTTCTCGAAAATTCAACAGTTTTCTGTAAAAACTATCTCAAAATCGCGCATTTTCAGAAACGCTGAAACGGCATTTTCTCAAAAGTGGCTTCAAATCTTTTCTTGAAACTTTTTGAACGGATACTGCTAATTGTACTCTTTACTATGCCGTAAAGTAAATTTTGAGGTACTTTTTTTAAATATTACACAAATACAATTTTTTTGAAATATTTCTCACACTTACTATGCACATTTCTAGCAATTTGTAAACCCTATTGTATTTGTGAGTTAATGTGCTTCAAATGACTTCTAATACAGTTTTTGAAATCACAAAAGATGAAATGAAAAAGAGCTTCAATATTCGCTGTTACATAACGCTTAAACGCCGTTTTCTTTAAAACGGCTCCACATTTTTCACAGAAAATTGCCATTTAGGTCGAAGTTTTACTGATCTTTAATATTCTTAAATAATATTTCCGTTCTACGATTAGGAAACCGAATTATTAAGACAAATGTCATAAAATTTAGTTTGGACGGCTATAGATTGGTAGCTGGCAAGAGTATGTGTCAATTCCGAATAGCTAGCCGAGACGAAAGGAAATAGAAAACTAAAACAGGAAGGTTTTGTGCCATTCTGTAGCACCACTAGTTCATTTTTGTCGCATTCTTTTTTACTGGCTCTTTCGACATCTTTTAACCTCTGCTGCCGGCGCAGCATCTTATTCGCCTGATTTTTTCTGTCGGCTGCTCCCCCTCCCTCGCCGTCTCCTCTTGCAACGCCAGGCCCTCCGTTGGCGCTGCCACGCTTCAGCAATAATTAGGAAACGCGATATCGGAACTCCACCTCCAGCCTCGCTCCTCCGTTTCAGCGCCCGCGGGCCCGCCCTCCCACGAGCCCATGCTCCCTCCCACTCTCGCCCCACCCCGGTCTGCTCCGACACGCTTCGCCTGTTCAAACCCCACCCCACCCGCCACGCCCAAACGCCCTCACACGCCAACTTCGGCCTTCACCGTCCCTCCCCGACGCTATCCGAACTTCTTCGAGCCTCCCCGTTCCTCACCGGTCATCCCCGGCCCTCCCCGGTGTTCCTTGGCCGTACTCAGCCCTAAGGGTCTTCTCCGGTCCTCCCCAGCCATCCCCGACCCTCCCCGGTGTTCCTCGGCCGTACTCAGCCCTCCCCGGTCTTCTCCGGTCCTCCCGGCCATCCCCGACCCTCCCCGGTGTTCCTCGGCCGTACTCAGCCCTAAGGGTCTTCTCCGGTCCTCCCCAGCCATCCCCGACCCTCCCCGGTGTTCCTCGGCCGTACTCAGCCCTCCCCGGTCTTCTCCGGTCCTCCCCGGCCATCCCCGACCCTCCCCGGTCTTCCTCGGCCGTACTCAGCCCGCTTCGGTCTTCTCCGGTCCTCCCCGGCCATCCCCGCCCCTCCCCGGTGTTCCTCGGCGGTACTCAGCCCTCCCCGGTCTTCTCCGGTCCTCCCGGCCATCCCCGCCCCTCCCCGATGTTCCTCGGCCGTACTCAGCCCTAAGGGTCTTCTCCGGTCCTCCCCAGCCATCCCCGACCCTCCCCGGTGGTTCCTCGGCCGTACTCAGCCCTAAGGGTCTTCTCCGGTCCTCCCCAGCCATCCCCGACCCTCCCCGGTGTTCTTCGGCCGTACTCAGCCCTCCCCGGTCTTCTCCGGTCCTCCCCGGCCATCCCCGACCCTCCCCGGTGTTCCTCGGCCGTACTCAGCCCTAAGGGTCTTCTCCGGTCCTCCCCAGCCATCCCCGACCCTCCCCGGTGTTCCCTCGGCCGTACTCAGCCCTAAGGGTCTTCTCCGGTCCTCCCCGGCCATCCCCGACCCTCCCCGGTGTTCCTCGGCCGTACTCAGCCCTAAGGGTCTTCTCAGGTCCTCCCCAGCCATCCCCGACCCTCCCCGGTGTTCCTCGGCCGTACTCAGCCCTAAGGGTCTTCTCCGGTCCTCCCCAGCCATCCCCGACCCTCCCCGGTGTTCCTCGGCCGTACTCAGCCCTAAGGGTCTTCTCCGGTCCTCCCCGGCCATCCCCGACCCTCCCCGGGTGTTCCTCGGCCGTACTCAGCCCTAAGGGTCTTCTCCGGTCCTCCCCGGCCATCCCCGACCCTCCCCGGTGTTCCTCGGCCGTACTCAGCCCTCCCCGGTCTTCTCCGGTCCTCCCCGGCCATCCCCGCCCCTCCCCGGGTGTTCCTCGGCGGTACTCAGCCCTCCCCGGTCTTCTCCGGTCCTCCCGGCCATCCCCGCCCCTCCCCGATGTTCCTCGGCCGTACTCAGCCCTAAGGGTCTTCTCCGGTCCTCCCCAGCCATCCCCGTACCCTCCCCGGTTGTTCCTCGGCCGTACTCAGCCCTAAGGGTCTTCTCCGGTCCTCCCCAGCCATCCCCGACCCTCCCCCGGTGTTCCTCGGCCGTACTCAGCCCTCCCCCGGTCTTCTCCGGTCCTCCCCGGCCATCCCCGACCCTCCCCGGTGTTCCTCGGCCGTACTCAGCCCTAAGGGTCTTCTCCGGTCCTCCCCAGCCATCCCCGACCCTCCCCGGTGTTCCTCGGCCGTACTCAGCCCTAAGGGTCTTCTTCCGGTCCTCCCCGGCCATCCCCGACCCTCCCCGGGGTTCCTCGGCCGTACTCAGCCCTAAGGGTCTTCTCAGGTCCTCCCCAGCCATCCCCGACCCTCCCCGGTGTTCCTCGGCCGTACTCAGCCCTCCCCGGTCTTCTCCGGTCCTCCCGGCCATCCCGCCCCTCCCCGATGTTCCTCGGCCGTACTCAAGCCCTAAGGGTCTTCTCCGGTCCTCCCCAGCCATCCCCGACCCTCCCCGGTGTTCCTCGGCCGTACTCAGCCCTAAGGGTCTTCTCCGGTCCTCCCCAGCCATCCCCGACCCTCCCCGGTGTTCCTCGGCCGTACTCAGCCCTAAGGGTCTTCTCCGGTCCTCCCCAGCCATCCCCCGCCCCTCCCCGGTGTTCCTCGGCGGTACTCAGCCCTCCCCGGTCTTCTCCGGTCCTCCCGGCCATCCCCGCCCCTCCCCGATGTTCCTCGGCCGTACTCAGCCCCTAAGGGGTCTTCTCCGGTCCTCCCCAGCCATCCCCGACCCTCCCCGGTGTTCCTCGGCCGTACTCAGCCCTAAGGGTCTTCTCCGGTCCTCCCCAGCCATCCCCGACCCTCCCCGGTGTTCTTCGGCCGTACTCAGCCCTCCCCGGTCTTCTCCGGTCCTCCCCGGCCATCCCCGACCCTCCCCGGTGTTCCTCGGCCGTACTCAGCCCCTAAGGGTCTTCTCCGGTCCTCCCCAGCCATCCCCGACCCTCCCCGGTGTTCCTCGGCCGTACTCAGCCCTAAGGGTCTTCTCCGGTCCTCCCCGGCCATTCCCCGACCCTCCCCGGTGTTCCTCGGCCGTACTCAGCCCTAAGGGTCTTCTCAGGTCCCTCCCCAGCCATCCCCGACCCTCCCCGGTGTTCCTCGGCCGTACTCAGCCCTAAGGGTCTTCTCCGGTCCTCCCCAGCCATCCCCGACCCTCCCCGGTGTTCCTCGGCCGTACTCAGCCCTAAGGTCTTCTCCGGTCCTCCCCGGCCATCCCCGACCCTCCCCGGTGTTCCCTCGGCCGTACTCAGCCCTAAGGGTCTTCTCTCGGTCCTCCCCGGCATCCCCGACCCTCCCCGGTGTTCCTCGGCCGTACTCAGCCCTCCCCGGTCTTCTCCGGTCCTCCCGGCCATCCCCGCCCCTCCCCGGTGTTCCTCGGCGGTACTTCAGCCCTCCCCGGTCTTCTCCGGTCCTCCCGGCCATCCCCGCCCTCCCCGATGTTCCTCGGCCGTACTCAGCCCTAAGGGTTCTTCTCCGGTCCTCCCCAGCCATCCCCGACCCCCCTCCCCGGTGTTCCCTCGGCCGTACTCAGCCCTAAGGGCTTCTTCTCCGGTCCTCCCCAGCCATCCCCGACCCCTCCCCGGTGTTCCTCGGCCGTACTCAGCCCTAAGGGTCTTCTCCGGTCCTCCCCGGCCATCCCCGACCCTCCCCGGTGTTTCCTCGGCCGTACTCAGCCCTAAGGGTCTTCTCCGGTCCTCCCCAGCCATCCCGACCCTCCCCGGTGTTCCTCGGCCGTACTCAGCCCTAAGGGTCTTCTCCGGTCCTCCCCGGCCATCCCCGACCCTCCCCGGTGTTCCTCGGCCGTACTCAGCCCTAAGGGTCTTCTCCGGTCCTCCCCAGCCATCCCCGACCCTCCCCGGTGTTCCTCGGCCGTACTCAGCCCTCCCCGGTCTTCTCCGGTCCTCCCCGGCCATCCCCGACCCTCCCGGTCTTCCTCGGCCGTACTCAGCCCGCTCCGGTCTTTCTCCGGTCCTCCCCGGCCATCCCCGCCCCTCCCCGGTGTTCCTCGGCGGTACTCAGCCCTCCCCGGTCTTCTCCGGTCCTCCCGGCCATCCCCGCCCCTCCCGATGTTCCTCGGCCGTACTCAGCCCTAAGGGTCTTCTCCGGTCCTCCCCAGCCATCCCCGACCCTCCCCGGTGTTCCTCGGCCGTACTCAGCCCTAAGGGTCTTCTCCGGTCCTCCCCAGCCATCCCCGACCCTCCCCGGTGTTCCTCGGCCGTACTCAGCCCTAAGGGTCTTCTCCGGTCCTCCCCAGCCATCCCCGACCCTCCCCGGTGTTCCTCGGCCGTACTCACCCCTAAGGGTCTTCTCCGGTCCTCCCCAGCCATCCCCGACCCTCCCCGGTGTTCCTCGGCCGTACTCCGCCCTCCCCGGTCTTCTCCGGTCCTCCCGGCCATCCCCGACCCTCCCGGTGTTCCTCGGCCGTACTCAGCCCTCCCCGGTCTTTCTCCGGTCCTCCCCGACCCTCCCGGTGTTCCTCGGCCGTATTCAGCCCGCCCCGGTCTTCTCCGGTCCTCCTCGGCCATACCGGCCTGCCCGGTCCTCCCCGGTCTTCCTCGGCCGTACCCAGCCCTCCCCGATCATCCCCAGTCCTCCTCGACCGTCCCCGACCCTCTCCCTGCCAGCTCCCCGCTCGTCGTTGCCATAGTGACTGGCGCTGAGATCCCTTCTGCTAGAGGCCCCATTGTCACAACAACCACGCCCATTCCGGCCTCACCTTCATCGATAACACCAATCTAACCCTTTCTTACTCTCAGCTACCTCTCTCGTTTCCCGCTAAATAGTGTGTCGAATTGCCTTCTTCTTTGGCTCAATCACTCTGCTTCCTGCACGGCTCTGGTCCCACGAACTTCCATAACTCCCTTCCGAAAGCTGCTACGTCTGTAACTTCAATTCTGGTTCGTAGTGCCGATTCCTCCATTCCGTCTCCATTCTCACGACGATGGATGATGTGAAACTGATAATGCCTCTTGGTTTTAGGTCCTTTTTACATATGTCATTAACTATCTCTCTTGACAATGCATCGCTAATCAGTACTGCAAGTAACTGTCCGCCACTTTTGTACCTCCAACCAACTTCCCTGTTTGCTCTTATCCATCTCCACATCACGCCCAACATGTTTACAAACGTCTTTCACCCACTTACCTCCTTAGCTTCTCTTAACACTTGACAATTGCCATGTTTAAAAAGCGAAAGATTTGTCTGGACATCACTTCCACTATTATTTCTTTTGCAAATGATGCCACGAAACACAGTATTTCGTATAATTTCTAGCTCCACTCTTCAACTCTTTCTTCCACTTTTCTCCCCAATACTATTTTCCCATCAATTACAGTACACTAAGCCAATCCCTTTTCTCCAATCCGTGATCTCTCGCACCGTCACAACCGTCACTCCTCCTATAATCCGTCATCTAGTGCCTTTATGCTTTCGCAAAACATTTTCTCTTCTCTCCGGCATTTCCTTGTTCATACACAACACCCTACCCCCAAGAACTGTCAGTACCGTCTCGTTACACTCTGCTTTACTATCACCTACAATCATTACCACAACTCCCACCGAATAACACCAACCAAACCGTCGCAGCTCCAAAATTCACCTCCTACCGCTACCGCTGCCTCTGCCACCGTTACATCAGCCTCCCACTGCTTCCATCATAGCCGCCACCGCCCTCACAACAGCCTCCCACGTCGTCTCCACAACCATATTTTTGGTACCGTCTACGCCGTCTTTGCCCGCGCCAGCATTCACAGCCACTACCGTCGTCACCGCCGTTGCCACAGTCACCGACGCCGCCCGTCGCCGTCACCTCTGCCACCACCGCCACCGTCACCGTCGCCGTTGCACACCCCCAACGCCACCACCATCGTCGCCACCCGCCACCGCCGCTGTCACAGTCGCCACAGCCGCTGTGCCGTCGCCACCGCCGCTATCGCCGTCGGCACAGCCGCTGTGCCGTCACCACCGCCGCTATCGCCGTCGCCACAGCAGCTATCGCCGTCACCACAGCGCTATCGCCGTCACCACAGCAGCTATCGCCGTCACCACAGCAGCTATCGCCGTCACCACAGCAGCTATCGCCGTCACCACAGCCGCTATCGCCGTCGCCACCGCCGCTATCGCCCTCGCCGCCACCGCACCGCTACTGCCTCCGCCATCACCGCCTCCCTCCACCATCGCTTTCGCTGAGGTGGCGCTCCCCGACGGCAGCGTCGGTCGCACGGAAGCGAAACCCCCCACGTTTTACCCGATACTTCCGCACGTCGTCGCGGAGGATTCCCGAAACACAATCGATTATGCAAACGAGACAGCGGCAAGCGGCGCGGCGCAGCGCAGCGATTGAGCCCCGCGGCGCGGCGCAGTCGCAAGCGCAAACGGAGACAGCGTCGCTGCGCAAACGCCCCAGCGGTGCACGGCCCGCGCCGCCCGAGGGCCTCTCGAAGGAGGCTCGCTTTCGGTACAAGATAAGGAGCCGTTCCGCCGGCGCAAAAAGAGCGCTAAGAATCAATGAATTGGAGAGCAACTCGACAACTTTGATAAAAGCAGCCTTGAGCGCAGGGGCGGATCCAGCCGATCGTTTGGTGGGGTCCATCATAGATTTTTGTTAAATAATAAACTTTTGTAATTACACTGAATATTATTTTTGTAGGGTATAAACGACACTGCACAATGTTATTGTTTAAATAATTATATAGCTCTAAAATAAATACATATTGAAATAAATTTGGCCAAATAGAAGAAGGCAACAAACGAAAACTCTAGGTCTTTGAGGGGGGGGGGAAACCTGGCCCCCATAGCCACCCCATGGATCCGCCACTGCTAGAGCGTATGGGTGGATTCTTGCGTCCGCAACTGAAGGAGGAGTTTATGGTCCCAGATTCTCAGTGATTTTTAGGATACATTTTAAATATTAGTTCATTAAAATGTAAATTAGTTATTAACGTCATTAGGCCGATAGTCACCAAAAATAGACGCGGTTGAAGTCTGTAAACAGAAGCGATAGCCGAGGTTTATAACCAACCAAGTCTGTTATTTGTATTATAGGCAGAGTGTCGTTCAATACTTTTAGTAATACCATATTCTTACAAGAAAAATAATATAAAGAAGTAATATATTTGCTTTTAATACGTAGGAGTGCAACGCCATCTTGCTATTTAAATTTGATTCGATTCTTTGATGCATCAGACGCGACAGGCTTTCATTCCGATTCGACTGTGGCGTGAGAAAGGATAGTTTTGCTTCTACACACATTTAAATAGACTCGTACTCGTAAATTTACTCGTGTAAACCAAGGTTGGGTGTCAGAAAGAATACCAAAATTGTCAACATTGGCGTAAATGTAAGAATATTGACAAAGAAAATGAAACAGTTGTGCTGTGGTACGCGAAAGAAAGATCTAAGAAGTACTATCCCATATCGTTGTGGACAAAATTCTCAATGCTGACACTGCATTTACTAGATAACGAAAGTGTTGACATATCAAGGTTAGTATTCCACATTTTTCATTTTTACGTTTCAGGTAAGAAATTTTCTTAAGTAAGTGACATCTGAAATCATTTTACAGATGTGAAATGAAATATCGAATATAATTAGTCTTAAAACTTTTTTCGTCACTGCGACCGCACGTCACCGTTAACAGAAGTTAGAAGGCACGTCACCAGTTGACGGAAGTTCTACCGGTAGTAAAGATTCCAGTATTATAAGATGCAATCCACGCTGTCATCGGGTTATTTGGCTTACCATAACATTATCTCCTTCATGACATTTTATTCTCTCTCTTCATTCGTAAACTTAAGAGTAATGTGTTCATCACATGCAGTTCACGAACTCACAATTCTGTAAATTAACATAATGAAGTAAATAAATGGTGTTCTCTTCACATAGGGGAAAGTTGAAAGAATTTGGACGTCGACTAAATTGGACAGCATTAGTATTTCTATGCATAAGAGCATTGTGTCATAAATGTTATCTGTGGTGCATGTGGATGTTTTTATAGAAATGTTAGCCAATTTCCAATGAATAACATGAAATTAGCAGGATTAATATTACAGTGTTTTACAGAATGTCTAATTATTTCTTTTGGAATGTATTTTACGTCATTCTGTGCACACGGGTTAGTAATTGAAATATTTATGCTAAACGGTACAACTATATTTTATTAGCTCTCAAGAAAGAATATTAAGATAAATATTACCATTGAAGTAGATGGGTTGCATTTTTTCCTCCATTTTAATGAGTTGCCTAAAATGGACTCCAGAAGGTTACCTACGGTATGATAGACTTTCTGAAATGTAGATTAAAGGATTACACCTCATGTGTTAAAATGAAATCCAGCACCAAAAAACTTAGCTGCGTAAGTTACAGGATGAAATGAAGTGTGATTAGCTACCATGGTGATTCTTCAATAATTTTCTTGTAGCAAATTAGAAAGGTTTTATGTTATTACATAAAACGTAAATGATTAATTAAAAACTGCATTTTATTAAATGCAGTTCTTAATAATTCATTTACGCAGTACTACTTAGCCTTCTCATTAATATAGATTATTTTAAACCTGGCAGATAAGATCAGATTAAAATATTAAAATGATTGCAACATGATGAGGTGAAAAACTCATTCATTAA
This sequence comes from Acheta domesticus, assembly GCA_031308135.1. Classification (NCBI taxonomy): domain Eukaryota; kingdom Metazoa; phylum Arthropoda; class Insecta; order Orthoptera; family Gryllidae; genus Acheta; species Acheta domesticus. The sequence goes on from JAHLJT010009436.1 coordinate 227,069,174, forward strand.
AGGAGAATCGATTACATACTTCCCTAATAAAATGTAATGAAAGTTCAAAGAATTCAAAAATAAGATTTTATCTTCGTCGTCTGTTACTTACAACAAACAAACTCGTTTTCCCAATGTGTTTATTATCAACCGGACATTTCTTATGCACTCCAACTTAGGCAATTTACACAACCAGAGACCATTGGACCAATTGCAAACTTTCAGTTTTTCTTCATTCCTCATCACCAGAAACAATGTAATAAGGATATAATTTGTAATGAAATTAAAGATATTGTAGATTGTGTTGGTATATATTTTCTTTTAATTGAATATTTATTGAGAGTATTTAATGAGGAAACAAAAGTTACAATGTGCTCTAAATTAGGCAATTTTTCTCTAGAGTTCAATTTTTTTTAAACCAACGTGTTCACAGAACCAACATCGCATAAGTACCTCGCAGCGTGTAAAGAGAAACCTGCAAAATTTTACGAGGACACATTACAAATCCTTTCATTTATGTGTACGACTACAAATAAATGTCCTCCCCTTTCGTTCACGGCATGAACGAACGCGATCCTTGTGAAGCGTGGAAAAAGCCTGGGGCAGTCAATTCTACAGCGTTCGGCAGCGAAGCCGCGCGTGAAGAGTTCTGCGTGACCACAGGGCAGCAGGAGTCCAGGAATCGCATCGCCGCGGGGCCAACAGGGGCGAACTAACCAGCGGGGTGAGCTGTGCGCAGTGAGCTGCATCGAGGGGTTCGGAACGGCCTGCAGGCAGCCCTGCAGACTGGAAGGGTTGATTCTACCTCCTGCTCTGCCTCAGGCACGCGGCAACTCTGCGTGTGCGTAGCGGTTGCAGATAGAGTTGGGAACGGCCACCTGAGAGGATAATGCCTGATCTCCCCATCCGAGGCTGGTGAGCTGGTGAGCGTGAGGCTAGTTTGTTTTGATGGGTGTGGCCATCTGCGTATTCTGGGATAGTGCTCACGAAAAACAATTACCGTTGTTAATAAACATTGCATATGTCTGTAGTTGGAAGTTATTTAATATAAAAGCTGATGGTTGATATCGAGAAGATTTTTATGAAATTATCTTTAACTAAAATACACGAAAGATTAATCGACAATTTAAAATTTACTCGTATTATAAACATTCAATTTTTTTAATTAGGTACTCGGGCAATTTTAATAACAGTATTCGTTTGTTTTGGCGTATAACGGCTTTTTTTCGCGTATCTATCACAATGAACCAGGTTCTTGAAATGTCACCGTTAACGATTTTTTACCAATTTGAAAAAGAGAATACAATTTTATAATAAGAATGGTACTCTAGTAGCGAATCATTCTATTTGACTTTGTTCACGGACCTTTAAAACGATCGTTACATATTTTAGAACATGTTCAGTTCTCTTTAATAAGTATCCTTTACTTCATGAACAGTACTGATACTATTTTATATTTATCTCAAAACACATTTTGCAGCCATTAGGTACATTAAATTGATATAAACAATAAAATTCAACGCAATTGAATGCTCGTTTAAGGTAACACTATCACCAACGTCGGGCTGCTGTTTGTGGAACACGATCACATCGTCCTTCAAGAACATTACGTATACCTATCGAGGGTAACTTCGTCCTTTTCTCGGACCTGAATGTAAAGGGTTGGATTACACGGGAGCTCCAAGGCTGAGAAGGGCGCGGGCGGCTGGGCAGAGTGCTCTCGGCCTTCAGCTAAAAACACTCTGGCTCCCAGCTCGATAAAATCACGATATGATGCCAAACCGCCCAGCTACCTCCCGTGATACTCCACAACACGTATTGAACCAAGCGAAAAGTTAAAAGCGAACTAACTTGGAAGATCAACCATTGGTCTCCAATACCCTTCTGTTGGGTAAATAAATTTCTTTCTGGCCAACTGTTTCCGTATGTATAAAATGTATGTGTTCAATGGTCTGAACTAACAGAAATAGCTAGTAATGTAGACAAGCTTGAATAATGGAATTTCAGTTTTACTCGTACTTATGAGAAAAATTGAATTTTTGTTGCCCCATATACCACACATAAAGAATGCCGATGCTTTAGGTGTCTTGCCTACTTACTGTTAAAATGAGCGAAGAATAAGTAAATTTCGAGTGGTTTTTGAGAATTTTTTAAAAAATTATATGAAAATGAGAAAAATCGCTCCGTCATTCAAAAACTTCCCTTTTGTTGAAGTTGTAAATATTTATAACATATTTTTTAAAACCAAAAAAGTTGTCTTCAATATTGTAGTTTTGAAATGTTTACATTTTGCAAATGTTTTCTATTTCGAAAATACTCAGTTCCCTGAAACAAAACTAGCAAAATATTTTTAACGTCCTCTGGTACACACGAGAAGAAAATAGAAAAAGTTTGGACGCATGTTTGAAAAAATTGAACGCATGTTTGCGAACATTAAAATTATCTGTATTAAGCTCAACTTACGAAAAAACTATTCATATCTTATAAAAATTGTACATGAACGTATTTCATGACATATTTAAACAGATTTTATTTTTGAAAAATCATTAACTTCAATATTATAGTATTATTGAAACAGAAAAAAAAATAACCTTTTGCAATTTTCGAAAAATCAGAGATTTTTAACGAAAATTAGACTTGCGTCATTATTTAATCGTTCTTTACGCTATTCAAAATAAAGATTGATAATATAATTAGGTGCAACTTTTCAGAAAATTTTGAAAATTTGCTCATTCGAAATGAATCACTCTCGGCATCACGTATTTGTTTTACCCAAAATGTACAGACATCTAGAGAAGAACCATCTGTCGCCAAATGAACAGAGAGGATGTCGTGAAGGTTTCTATGGCTCTAAGGAAATCTTACTACTGAATAAAGTCATCTTGAATAAGGCAGAGAAAAGAAAAAGTAATTTAAGCAAGGCTTGGACTGACTACCAGAAGACCTTTGACAGTCTGGCACACGTTTGGATTTTGAAGACCCTGAAGATCTATCGATTTCATCCTCGACTTATTCAGTTTTGCAAGGCTAGTATTAAGTCGTGGAGTACAAGGTTACTAATACACAGCGGAAAGGGAGTAATAGAAACAAGAAGAATTCAGATTAACAGGGGAATTTTACAAGGTGATTTGCTATTCCCTCTGCTTTGCATTAGTTTGATCCCACCATCTAGACAATTGTCGGCAAACTGACTTTGGTTACAGGCTTCATGGTGATGAAAGACTAGTATCACATTTCTTTCACATGGATGATCTTAAAGATTTTGCCAGAAATACAGCGATTCTCCCCAAATGCTGTCCGTCATAAATGATTTTAGCAATGGCATCTGCATGAAGTTGGTCTTGACAAATGTACAAAAAACAAGTTAAAAAGAGGCAATGTGACAACGTCAGAAAACATTGAAGTTGATATGCACACTGTGATTCAAGATCTTGAGACAGGTAAAACCTACAAACATCTGAGCATTGAAGACTTTGTGACCATTTCAAATGACGCAATGAAAGAGAGAATTGGCAGGGAGTATTACAGAAGAGTGGGAGTTGTCCTGCAGTCTGCTCTGAACTCCAGGAATAAAATATCAGCAATATGTAGTTTGGCGGTGCCTGCAGCCGAGTACAGTTTCGGACTAGTGGACTGGACTGAGTATGAACTCGCATTATGTATCGAAAAGTAGAAAACTCCTTACAATGCATTACGTCACCCACCCTCGAGCTGATGTACATAGACTTTATGTGTCACCTAAGGAAGGAGGAAGAGGCCTGAGACAAATTGAGGCCTCCTGGCACAAGGCAATAGTCAGGATGGGAAACTATGTAGTCAGCCAACAAGATGACCCACTAATGAGTCAGATCGTGAAATCAGACCGAAGAATGGAAACAGAGTCATTGTAAGTATAGCAAAAGGCATTGTGAGCAAAACTATGCAAGACACGCAGAATGACAGAGGCACTGAACTTCTGATGCTACTTAACATGAAATGTGAGTCGCAAAAATGCTAAAGAATTCGTGTTGGGACAAACCACTCCACGGACAATATTTAAAACGATTGGACAGGATACAGATCAATAAAGATCAATCTTGGCTTAAAAGGGGAAGAACGAAGCAAGAATCAGAAGCACTTTTAATAGCTGCCCAAGATCAGACCTTGAGGTACGACATTTTGATAACAGCGCTTCTCAAAATTTTTCAAGATGATAAATGCTACATTTGCCAGAAACACGTAGAAACCATTGATTGTATTGTCTCACGTTGACCAATCCTAGCAAAGACCGAATACTTGAAAAGATACGACAGTTTGTGCAGCTACCATTCCTGGCAGATCTGTACCGCCCTTTAAGTTCCAAACACATGCCCCAAGTGGTACGAACACTCACCGAAACCGGTGACGTCTGTTTGATTGTGTACGATATTGTACGACCAACAAATTCAAACTGATCGTCACGATAGCAGCAAACAAACCGGATATAGTCATCC
>JAHLJT010009436.1:227074624-227133019 GCA_031308135.1 Acheta domesticus
GTCGAAGTTTTACTGATCTTTAATATTCTTAAAATAATATTTCCGTTCTACGATTAGGAAACCGAATTATTAAGAAAATGTCATAAAATTTAGTTTGGACGGCTATAGATGGTAGCTGGCAAGAGTATGTGTCAATTCCGAATAGCTAGCCGAGACGAAAGGAAATAGAAAACTAAAACAGGAAGGTTTGTGCCATTCTGTAGCACCACTAGTTCATTTTTGTCGCATTCTTTTTTACTGGCTCTTTCGACATTTTTAACCATCTGCTGGCGGCGCAGCATCTTATTCGCCTGATTTTTTCTGTCGGCTGCTCCCCCTCCCTTCGCCGTCTCCTCTTGCAACGCCAGGCCTCCGTTGGCGCTGCACGCTTCAGCAATAATTTAGGAAACGCGATATCGGAACTCCACCTCCAGCCTCGCTCCTCCGTTCAGCGCCCGCGGCCCCGCCCTCCCACGCCCACGCTCCCTCCCACTCTCGCCCCCACCCCGGTCTGCTCCGACACGCTTCGCCCGTTCAAACCCCACCCCACCCGCCACGCCCAAACGCCCTCACACGCCAGCTTCGGCCTTCACCGTCCCTCCCCGACGCTCTCACAACTTCTTCGAGCCTCCCCGTTCCTCACCGGTCACCCCGGCCCTCCCGGGGTGTTCCTCGGCCGTACTCAGCCAGCCCCGGTCTTCTCCGGTCCTCCCCGGCCATCCCCGACCCTCTCATGTGTTCCTCGGCCGTACTCAGCCCGCCCCGGTCTTCTCCGGTCCTCCCCGACCCTCTCCGGTGTTCCTCGCCTTACTCAGCCAGCCCCGGTCTTCTCCGGTCCTCCCCGACCCTCTCCGGTGTTCCTCGGCCGTACTCAGCCCGCCCCGGTCTTCTCCGGTCCTCCCCGGCCATCCCCGACCCTCTCATGTGTTCCTCGGCCGTACTCAGCCCTCCCCGGTCTTCTCCGGTCCTCCCCGGCCATCCCCGACCCTCTCCAGTGTTCCTCGGCCGTACTCAGCCCGCCCTGGTCTTCTCCGGTCCTCCCCGGCCATCCCCGACCCTCTCCAGTGTTCCTCGGCCGTACTCAGCCCTCCCCGGTCTTCTCCGGTCCTCCCCGGCCATCCCCGACCCTCTCATGTGTTCCTCGGCCGTACTCAGCCCGCCCCGGTCTTCTCCGGTCCTCCCCGGCCATCCCCGACCCTCTCATGTGTTCCTCGGCCGTACTCAGCCCGCCCTGGTCTTCTCCGGTCCTCCCCGGCCATCCCCGACCCTCTCCAGTGTTCCTCGGCCGTACTCAGCCCTCCCCGGTCTTCTCCGGTCCTCCCCGGCCATCCCCGACCCTCTCCAGTGTTCCTCGGCCGTACTCAGCCCTCCCCGGTCTTCTCCGGTCCTCCTCGGCCATCCCCCGGCCTACCCGGTCCTCCCGGTGTTCCTCGGCCGTACCCAGCCCTCCCCGATCATCCCCAGTCCTCCTCGACCGTCCCCGGCCCTCTCCCTGCCAGCTCCCCGCTCGTCGTTGCCACAGTGACTGGCGCTGAGATCCCTTCTGCTAGAGGCCCAATTCTCACAACAACCAAGCCCATTCCGGCCTCACCTTCATCGATAACACCAATCTAACCCTTTCTTACTCTCAGCTACCTCTCTCGTTTCCCGCTAAATAGTGTGTCGAATTGCCTTCTTCTTTGGCTCAATCACTCTGCTTCCTGCACGGCTCTGGGTCCCACGAACTTCCATAACTTCCTTCCGAAAGCTGCTAACGTCTGTAACTTCAATTCTGGTTCGTAGCGCCGATTCCTCCATTCCGTCTCCATTCTCACGACGATGGATGATGTGAAACTCATAATGCCTCTTGGCTTTAGGTCATTTTTACATATGTCGTTAACTATCTCTCTTGATAATGCATCGCTAATCAGTACTGCAAGTAACTGTCGCCACTTTTGTACCTCCAACCAACTTCCCTGTTGCTCTTATCCATCTCCACATCATGCCCAACATGTTTACAGACGTCTTTCACCCAATTACCTCCTTACCTTCTCTTAACACTTGACAATTGCCATGTTTAAAAGCGAAAGATTTGTCTGGACATCACTTCCACTATTATTTCTTCTGCAAATGATGCCACGAAACACAGTATTTCGTGTAATTTCTAGCTCTACTCTTCAACTCTTTCTTCCACTTTTCTCCCTAATACCATTTTCCCATCAATTACAGTACACTAAGCCAATCCCTTTTCTCCAATCCGCGATCTCTCGCACCGTCACAACCGTCACTCCGGCTATAATCCGTCATCTAATGCCTTTATGCTTTCGAAAAACATTTTCTCTTCTCTCCGGCATTACCTTGTTCATACACAACACCCTACCCCCAAGAACTGTCAGTACCGTCTCGTTACACTCTGCTTTACTAACACCTACAATCATTACCACAACTCCCACCGAATAACACCAACCAAACCCTCGCAGCTCCAAAATTCACCTCCTACCGCTACCGCTGCCTCTGCCACCGTTACATCAGCCTCCCACTGCTTCTATCATAGCCGCCACCGCCCTCACAACAGCCTCCCACGTCGTCTCCACAACCATATTTTTGGTACCGTCTACGCCGTCTTTGCCCGCGCCAGCATTCACACCCACTACCGTCGTCACCGCCGTTGCCACAGTCACCGTCGCCGCCGTCGCCGTCACCTCTGCCTCCACCGCCACCGTCGCCGTCGCCGTTGCCACCCCCAACGCCACCACCACCGTCGCCACCGCCACCGCCGCTGTCACAGTCGCCACAGCCGCTGTGCCGTCGCCACCGCCGCTATCGCCGTCGCCACAGCAGCTATCGCCGTCACCACCGCCGCTATCGCCGTCGCCACAGCAGCTATCGCCGTCACCACCGCCGCTATCGCCGTCGCCACAGCAGCTATCGCCGTCGCCACCGCCGCTATCGCCGTCACCACAGCAGCTATCGCCGTCACCACCGCCGCTATCGCCGTCGCCACAGCAGCTATCGCCGTCACCACCGCCGCTATCGCCGTCGCCACAGCAGCTATCGCCGTCGCCACCGCCGCTATCGCCGTCGCCACAGCAGCTATCGCCGTCACCACCGCCGCTATCGCCGTCACCACCGCCGCTATCGCCGTCACCACCGCCGCTATCGCCGTCACCACCGCCGCTATCGCCGTCGCCACAGCAGCTATCGCCGTCACCACCGCCGCTATCGCCGTCACCACCGCCGCTATCGCCGTCACCACCGCCGCTATCGCCGTCACCACCGCCGCTATCGCCGTCGCCACAGCAGCTATCGCCGTCACCACCGCCGCTATCGCCGTCGCCACAGCAGCTATCGCCGTCGCCACCGCCGCTATCGCCGTCACCACAGCAGCTATCGCCGTCACCACAGCAGCTATCGCCGTCGCCACAGCAGCTATTGCCGTCACCACCGCCGCTATCGCCGTCACCACAGCAGCTATCGCCGTCACCGCCGCCGCTATCGCCGTCACCACCGCCGCTATCGCCGTCACCACCGCCGCTATCGCCGTCGCCACAGCAGCTATCGCCGTCACCACCGCCGCTATCGCCGTCGCCACCACCGCTATCGCCCTCGCCGCCACCGCACCGCTCCTGCCTCCGCCATCACCGCCTCCCTCCACCATCGCTTTCGCCGAGGTGGCGCTCCCCGACGGCAGCGTCGGTCGCACGGAAGCGACCCCCCCCCCCCCCCCCCACGTTTTACCCGATACTTCCGCACGTCGTCGCGGAGGATTCCCGAAACACAATCGATTATGCAAACGAGACAGCGGCAAGCGGCGCGGCGCAGCGCAGCGCAGCGATTGAGCCCCGCGGCGCGGCGCGGCGCAGTCGCAAGCGCAAACGGAGACAGCGACGCTGCGCAAACGCCCCAGCGGTGCACGGCCCGCGCCGCCCAAGGGCCTCTCGAAGGAGGCTCGCTTTCGGTACAAGATAAGGAGGCGTTCCGCCGGCGCAAAAAGAGCGCTAAGGATCAATGAATTGGAGAGCAACTCGACAACTTTGATAAAAGCAGCCTTGAGCGCAGGGGCGGATCCAGCCGATCGTTTTGGTGGGGTCCATCATAGATTTTTGTTAAATAATAAACTTTTGTTATTACACTGAATATTATTTTTGTAGGGTATAAACGACACTGCACAATATTATTGTTTAAATAATTATATAGTTCTAAAATAAATACATATTGAAATAAATTTGGCCAAATAGAAGAAGGCAAGAAACGAAAACTCTACGTCTTTGAGGGGGGGGGAACCTGGCCCCCATAGCCACCCCATGGATCCGCCACTGCTAGAGCGTATGGGTGGATTCTTGCGTCCGCAACTGAAGGAGGAGTTTATGGTCCCAGATTCTCAGTGATTTTTAGGATACATTTTAAATATTAGTTCATTAAAATGTAAATTAGTTATTAACGTCATTAGGCCGATAGTCACCAAAAGTAGACGCGGTTGAAGTCTGTAAACAGAAGCGATAGCCGAGGTTTACAACCAACCAAGTCTGTTATTTGTATTATAGGCAGGGTGTCGTTCAATACTTTAGTAATACCATATTCTTACAAGAAAAATAATATAAATAAGAAATATATTTGCTTTTAATACGTAGGAGTGCAACGCCATCTTGCTATTTAAATCTGATTCGATTCTTTGATGCATCAGACGCGACAGGCTTTCATTCCGATTCGACTGTGGCGTGAGAAAGGATAATTTTGCTTCTACACACATTTAAATAGATGTACTTTCAACATTTTCAATTGGAGGATATCCCAGACCATGTTGTAGAAATTGCAAGTGGTGCAAGTTTCGACTTGTTACTCGTGTAAACCAAGGTTGTGTGTCAGAACGAATACCAAAATTGTCAACATTGGCTTTAATGTAAGAATATTGGCAAAGGAAATGAAACAGTTGTGCTGTGGTACGCGAAAGTAAGGTCTAAGAAGTACTATCCCATATCGTTGTGGACAAAATTCTCAATGTTGACACTACATTTACTAGATAACGAAAGTGTTGACATATTAAGGTTAGTACTCCACATTTTTCATTTTTACGTTTCAGGTAAGAAATTTTCTTAAGTAAGTGACATCTGAAATCATTTTACAGATGTGAAATGAAATATCGAATATAATTAGTCTAAAACGTTTTCCATCACAGTGACCGCACGTCACCGTTAACAGAAGTTCGAAGGCTCGTCACTAGTTGACGGAAGTTCTACCGGTAGTGAAGATTCCAGTATTATAAGACGCAAACCACGCTGTCATCGGGTTATTTGGCTTACCATAACATTATCTCCTTCATGACATTTTATTCTCTCTCTTCATTCGTAAACTTAATAGTAATGTGTTCATCATATGCAGTTCACGAACTCACAATTCTGTAAATTAACATGATAAAGTAAATAAATGGCGTTCTCTTTACATAGGGGAAAGTTGTAAGAATTTGGATGTCGACTAAATTGGACAGCATTAGTATTTCTATGCATAAGAGCATTGTGTCATTGATGTTATCTGTGGTGCATGTGGATGTTTTAATGGAATTGTTAGCCAATTTCCAATGAATAACAAGAAATTAGCAGGATTAATATTACAGTGTTTTACAGAATGTTTAATTATTTTTTTGGAATGTATTTTAAGTCATTCTGTGCACACGGGTTAGTAATTGAAATATTTATGCTAAACGGTACAACTATATTTTATTAGCTCTCAAGAAAGAATAGTAAGATAAATGTTGCCATTGAAGTGGATGGGTTGCATTTTTTCTTCCATTTTAATGAGTTGCCTAAAATGGACTCCAGAAGGTTACCTACGGTATGATAGACTTTCTGAAATATAGATTAAAGGATTACACCTCATGTGTTAAAATGAAATCCAGCACCAAAAAACTTAGCTGCGTAAGTTACAGGATGAAATGAAGTGTTATTAGCTACCATGGTGATTCTTCAATAATTTTCTTGTAGCGAATTAGAAAGGTTTTATGTTATTACATAAAACGTAAATGAATCATTAAAAACTGCATTTTATTAAATGCAGTTCTTAATAATTCATTTACGTAGTACTACTTAGCCTTCTCATTAATATAGATTATTTTAAACCTGGCAGGCAAGATCAGATTAAAATATTAAAATGATTGCAACTTGATGAGGTGAAAAACTCATTCATTAAAGGAGAATCGATTATATACTCCCCTAATAAAATGTAATGAAAGTTCAAAGAATTCAAAAATAAGATTTTATCTTCGTCGTCTGTTACTTAGAACAAACAAACTCGTTTTCCCAATGTGTTTATTATCAACCGGACATTTCTTATGCACTCCAACTTAGGCAATTTACACAACCAGAGACCATTGGACCAATTGCAAACTTTCAGTTTTTCCTCATTCCTCATCACCAGAAACAATGTAATAAGGATATAATTTATAATGAAATTAAAGATATTGTAGATTGTGTTGGTGTATATTTTCTTTTAATTGAATATTTATTGAGAGTATTTAATGAGGAAACAAAAGTTACAATGTGCTCTAAATTAGGCAATTTTTCTCTAGAGTTCAATTTTTTTTAAACCAACGTGTTCACAGAACCAACATCGCATAAGTACCTCGCAGCGTGTAAAGAGAAACCTGCAAAATTTTACGAGGACACATTACAAATCCTTTCATTTATGTGTACGACTACAAATAAATGTCCTCCCCTTTCGTTCACGGCATGAACGAACGCGATCCTCGTGAAGCGTGGAAAAAGCCTGGGGCAGTCAATTCCACAGCGTTCGGCAGCGAAGCCGCGCGTGAAGAGTTCTGCGTGACCACAGGGCAGCAGGAGTCCAGGAATCGCATCGCCGCGGGGCCAACAGGGGCGAACTAACCAGCGGGGTGAGCTGTGCGCAGTGAGCTGCATCGAGGGGTTCGGAACGGCCTGCAGGCAGCCCTGCAGACTGGAAGGGTTGATTCTACCTCCTGCTCTGCCTCAGGCACGCGGCAACCCTGCGTGTGCGTAGCGGTTGCAGATAGAGTTGGGAACGGCCACCTGAGAGGATAATGCCTGATCTCCCCCTCCGAGGCTGGTGAGCTGGTGAGCGTGAGGCTAGTTTGTTTTGATGGGTGTGGCCATCTGCGTATTCTGGGATAGTGCTCACGAAAAACAATTATCGTTGTTAATAAACATTGCAGATGTCTGTAGTTGGAAGTTATTTAATATAAAAGCTGATGGTTGATATCGAGAAGATTTTTATGAAATTATCTTTAACTAAAATACACGAAAGATTAATCGACCATTTAAAATTTACTCGTATTATAAACATTCAATTTTTTAAATTAGGTACTCGGGCAATTTTAATAACAGTATTCGTTTGTTTTGGCGTATAACGGCTTTTTTCGCGTATCTATCACAATGAACCAGGTTCTTGAAATGTCACCGTTAACGATTTTTTACCAATTTGAAAAAGAGAAATACAATTTTATAATAAGAATGGTACTCTAGTAGCGAACCATTCTATTTGACTTTGTTCATGGACCCTTAAAACGATCGTTACATATTTTAAAACATGTTCAGTTCTCTTTAATAAGTATCCTTTACTTCATGAACAGTACTGATACTATTTTATATTTATCTCAAAACACATTTTGCAGCCATTAGGTACATTAAATTGATATAAACAATAAAATTCAACGCAATTGAATAGCTCGTTTAAGGTAACACTATCACCAACGTCGGGCTGCTGTTTGTGGAACACGATCACATCGTCCTTCAAGAACATTACGTATACCTATCGAGGGTAACTTCGTCCTTTTCTCGGACCTGAATGTAGAGGGTTGGATTACACGGGAGCTCCAAGGCTGAGAAGGGCGCGGGCGGCTGGGCAAAGTGCTCTCGGCCTTCAGCTAAAACACTCTCGCTCCCAGCTCGATAAAATCACGATATGATGCCAAACCGCCCAGCTACCTCCCGCGATACTCCACAACACGTATTGAACCAAGCGAAAAGTTAAAAGCGAACTAACTTGGAAGATCAACCATTGGTCTCCAATACCCTTCTGTTGGGTAAATAAGTTTCTTTCTGGCCAACTGTTTCCGTATGTATAAAATGTATGTGTTCAATGGTCTGAACTAACAGAAATAGCTAGTAATGTAGACAAACTTGAATATTGGAATTTCAGTTTTACTCGTACTTATGAGAAAAATTGAATTTTTGTTGCCCCATATACCACACATAAAGAATGCCGATGCTTTAGGTGTCTTGCCTACTTACTGTTAAAATGAGCGAAGAATAAGTAAAATTTGGAGTGGTTTTTGAGAATTTTTTAAAAAATTATATGAAAATGAGAAAAATCGCTCCGTCATTCAAAAAACTTCCCTTTTGTTGAAGTTGTAAATTTTTATAACATATTTTTTAAAACCAAAAAAGTTGACTTCAATATTGTAGTTTTGAAATAGATTTATTATTAATTCTGCAATGAAGTATCATTACTTGGTGGCAGAATATTTAAATTACAAGAGAGTACTTGATTTAGAAAAAAAACAATAATTAAGAATAATGGTACATAATTTCACAGCGCAAACCTTACTCCAATTCATTTTACTCCACTTCACTTCAGTTCACTTCACTGCACTGCACTTCACAACACTTAACTGATATGCATCTCTTTCGCATTTCTTTCCCTCCACTACACAACACTGCACTGCACTGCACTGCACTGCACTACACGAATATAAATAATAATAATAATAATAATAATAATGACAATACTACTACAACTACTACTAATAATAACAATTAGACAAATTACTTAATAGGAAATTCTACTTATTTAACAGTAGAAACTTAACAATAATACAATGACATAAAATATAGATGAATAGCTAGGAAACTAATTTATTTTTAAATTTTCTCAGGTTTTTGAGGAAAGGGTTCAAAGATTGTCGCAGGCAAACTGTTCCAGTCTCTAATAGTTCTGTTTGTGAATGAAAATTTCCCAACATCCATTTTCTGCACTCTTGTCTTAATTTGTGCTTGTGATCCGCTCTACCGAAGTAAGTAGGTTTTCCTAGACGACGATTAATTTCACCCCAAGCAGGATAACCTTTGTATGCTTTGTACATAGCACAGAGTCGCAACTTAATCCACCTTTTTTCGAGTGACTTCCCATGCACCTTTATTTTTTGTACCCCTGAAAGTGAATTTTAATGCTCTGCGCTGGAGCCTTTCTAGATTACCTTGCTGCGATATTCTGTACGGGTCCCAGCATACCGCGCCGTATTCTAACACGGGTCGCACTAGTGACATATAAGCTAATTCTTTACTTTTCAGCGTACTCCTCTTTAGAATCCGCATAACGAAATGTAAAGATCTCCAGGCTTTCCCTACAACGAAATTTACTTGATTTTCCCAACTCAATTTACTGTCTAACTGTATTCCTAAATATTTGCAAGATGTAACTGTAGGTATGACATTGTTATTCAATTTGTACACTGTTTCACCATAACATCGACCCCTACCAAACGTGATGGCTTTGCTCTTCGAACTGTTTATTTCCATGCCGTTTGTTTCTGCCCAGGAGTGTAATTTGTCTGTGTCTCGCTGCAAAATATCTACATCGTCCTCTGATTTGATAACCCGATAGATGATACAGTCATCGGCGAAGAGTCTTACATTTGAAGCTAAATGTTTTGGCAAGTCATTCACAAAGGCGAGAAACATGAGAGGTCCAATGACACTTCCTTGTGGAATCCCTGACGTAACACTAGCGGAGGTTGATAAAAAGCTTCCTATTCGAACCTTTTGTTTCCTATCACGTAGTAGTTCGTTTATCCAAGCCACCACCCTTGTGTCTATACCCGAATCTGTTAATTTGTTTACAAGACGATCGTGTGGAACAACATCAAAAGCTTTAGCAAAATCTATTACTATCGCGTCTACCCTTCCCCCATTATCAATTTCATCGGCTAGGTCCTGTAGAAGGGAAACAAGCTGACTTTCGCATGAGAAACCGTTCCTGAAACCGTGTTGACCTTGATACAGCCATTCCTTGTCCTCCCATTCTTTCCGGATGTAGTTAGTAATTAATTGTTCCATGAGTTTGCATACGACTGATGTGAGACTTATCGGTCTGTAGTTACTAAGGACTGTTTTATCACCGCTTTTAAAAACAGGTACTACGAGTGCTAACTTCCAATCTTCCGGTACGCAAGCGTTATTGATAGAGACATTAAATAATCTAATTAGATACGGTAGAATAGCCTCACCGCCTAATTTAATGATATCCGTGGAAATACAATCGGGCCCTCGAGATTTTCCGCTTTTCATTAATTTTATTCTTTTCCGTAGAGTATTTACGTCGATATAAAATAGATTTCTATCTGATAACGTTGGTATCCGTGTATCGTTAGTTTTCTGCTGAAATACCGACGTGAAATACGCATTAAAAGCGTTTTGCTTTTTCCCTGTCGTCAGTTACTTGCGAATTATTTATCCGAACAACTGGTATTCATCTTTGTTTCCCTTCCTTCTACGAACATACTTAAAAAATTTCGACCAATTACTGCCGTCCGCATCAAGGATATATTTCAAATGACGTTCTTCCGCAATTTTCTTTTCCTTTTCTAATGCTTTTGAATAACTTCGAAATAATGACATATGGTTATCACTAATGTGTCTGTTTCTAAACGCCTTTCTGGTTTTTCTTTTCATGCATCTAATCTTTGCATTATAATATCTGGATCGGGGTTACTTTTTAACAATTTGCACGGCACAAATGTCTGCACGGCATTTTCAAGAATATTTTTAAATCCTCGCCATATTTCTTCAATCCCCCCTCCTATTCTAAGAAACCCTTCGTACTGTTCTCTTAAGTATTTTTGAAGCCCTTCTACATTCGTTTTCTTGTATTCCCTCAGTGGAAATCCGGCGTTAATACTTTCCTTGAAGTACTTAAGTCCAAGTCGACAAGAACTGCTTTATGGTCACTTATACCTTCCATGACGTCGCACGATAAGAATAAGTCTTTCGGTCTAACGAGGCAAATATCTAGAAGCGCTTCCTGTCTAGTGGGCTGGTCTACTACCTGCGCTAATCCGTTGTCCCAAACAAGTCTATTGACAAGTTGCTGCACATTTCCGTCGCAAACGCACCCTTTCCAATTAGTGTCTGGAAGATTTAAATCTCCGGCAATAACTACTGGATGGCTATTTATGTTTTTAGTTCTTTCGTGTATGGCGCCTAAGATTTCGTAACTACTAGCCGGTGGACGATAGCAAGCAATTATTTCTAGGATATTTCCTAAACAATGAATTTTCAACCCCGTCATTTCAAAACATTATCAACCCAATTTGATACGACATTTAATGTGTTTTTCACGCAAATGAAAACTCCGCCGCCTCTAGTTTCGCGATCTCTCCTAAACGTAATATAATCAGACCGAAAAATTTCCGAATTCGCTACCGCATCCGAGAGCCATGATTCTGTACCTATCACGATATCAGGATCACAAGCCTCAATTAAATTCCAAAATTCTATTACCTTATTCATGATACTACGGCAGTTCACCTGCAACAATCTAGTGAAGCCTTTCCTCACCTGCAAGTCTGATTTTGGGATCCCTGCGTCTTGTTTAGGTGCCTGCGCCCGCGCAGTAGTTGTTTCATCCCGCGCAGCTATCGACCCCTCCCGCGCAGCAGTCGCCTCCTCCCGCGCAGCAGTCGCCTCCTCCCGCGCAGCAGTCGCCTCCTCCCGCGCAGCAGTCGCCTCCTCCCGCGCAGCAGTCGCCTCCTCCCGCGCAGCAGTCGCCTCCTCCCGCGCAGCAGTCACTATATGTCGGGATGGCGCTTCCCACGAAGCCGCCGCCGTCACCGTCACCGCCGCCGCCGTCGTCTCCGCCGCTGCCACAGTCTTTCTTTTGTGCAGTCACTTGCCTCGCAAGCATGACTGAATAACCTCATCGTGCAGGCGGCCCAGCTTCCATGCACCGAGGAAATTTAGATGAAGACCATCCCGTGCGAGGTCTTCTGGCCCCAGCCAGTGATTTGGGTCTACGAAATGACCGTCGATCTTTCCGCATGCCCATCGTAACCCTCGATTTAATTGCCACGTCCTACCGATGTGCACATCTCTGCGTTGCATCACACCAGATAAAACAATTCGCGCGTTTTTGAATTTTCTTTTTACAGCACGGCCTAACTCCACGCACTGGTTCACAGTGTCGAAGATGGGTTGCCTCTTCGATACATTTGTACCCACGTGCACAAGGACGACTTCCACGGCTTCATTTTCTTGCGCTCTTTCCACGACGGATTTCATTTGCACAACGTTTATCCCTGGAAAGAAAGAAACGTCGGCTCCTTTCTTCTTGCAAACTCCTCCGCTGTGGCGTAGCATCGAATCTCCGAGCACTTTAACCTTGTTCTTATAAGGCTCATCATCAATTGACGGTGTTGTTTGCTTCGGTACTCGAATGCGTTGATCGCTCGTAGACACTTTGCTTCTCCAACTCCTGGATCTTGAAGCTTAATTTCCTAATGCACTGCTGGGCTTCGGTTAATTCAGCTTCAAGTCTCCGAAGTCTTCTCTCGCTTCGATCACATTTGGGGCACGTGGTTACCGACGATTCAGTAGCAGGACCAGGATTTTGCTCAACTCCGCCGATCACAAGAAGAGTGGCCAAAACTGCTGCGCAGAGCAAAGCCACGCCGTCGCCGGACCGCACGCGCACCGCTTGCCCCTTCGCCACCCGGAAAACACGCAGGCGCCCTGCCCAGATGCCCACGCGGGCGCGGTAAACCGCCAAGTCGCAACCCATGGCCTTTCACTTTACGGAGCTGCTCCGAAACACGTCCTAACACGACGACTACCTGTAGACGACTGAATGTTTACATTTTGCAAATGTTTTCTATTTTCGAAAATACTCAGTTCCCTGGAACAAAACTAGCAAAATATTTTTAACGTCCTCTGGTACACACGAGAAGAAAATAGAAAAGTTTGGACGCATGTTTGAAAAAATTGAACGCATGTTTGAGAACATTAAAATTATCTGCATTAAGCTCAACTTACGAAAAAAACTATTCATATCTTCTAAAAATTGTACATGAACTTATTTCATGACATATTTGAACAGATTTTATTTTGAAAAATCAGTAACTTCAATATTATAGTAGTATTGAAACAGAAAAAAATTAACCTTTTGCAATTTTCGAAAAATCAGAGATTTTTAACGAAAATTAGACTTGCGTTATTTTTTAATAGTTCTTTACGCTATTCAAAAATAAAGATTGATAATATAATTAGGTGCAACTTTTCAGAAAATTTTGAAAATTTGCTCATTCGAAATGAATCACTCTCGGCATCACGTATTTGTTTACCCAAAATGTACAGACATCTAGAGAAGAACCATCTGTCGCCAAATGAACAGAGAGGATGTCGTGAAGGTTCCTATGGATCTAAGAAAATCTTGCTACTGAATAAAGTCATCTTGAATAAGGCAGAGAAAAGAAAAAGTAATTTATGCAAGGCTTGGACTGACTACCAGAAGGCCTTTGACAGTCTGGCACACGTCTGGATTTTGAAGACCCTGAAGATCTATCGATTTCATCCTAGACTTATTCAGTTTTGCAAGGCTAGTATTAAGTCGTGGAGTACAAGGTTACTAATACACAGCGGAAAGGGAGTAATAGAAACAAGAAGAATTCAGATTAACAGAGGAATTTTACAAGGTGATTTGCTATTCCCTCTACTTTGCATTAGTTTGATCCCACCATCTAGACAATTGTCGCAAACTGACTTTGGTTACAGGCTTCATGGTGATGAAAGACTAGTATCACATTTCTTTCACATGGATGATCTTAAAGATTTTGCCAGAAATAAAGCGATTCTCCCCAAATGCTGTCCGTCATCAATGATTTTAGCAATGGCATCTGCATGAAGTTTGGTCTTGACAAATGTACAAAAAACAAGTTAAAAAGAGGCAATGTGGCAACGTCAGAAAACATTGAAGTTGATATGCACACTGTGATTCAAGATCTTGAGACAGGTAAAACCTACAAACATCTGACCTTTGAAGAATTTGTGACCATTTCAAATGACGCAATGAAAGAGAGAATTGGCAGGGAGTATTACAGAAGAGTGGGACTTGTCCTGCAGTCTGCTCTGAACTCCAGGAATAAAATATCAGCAATATGTAGTTTGGCGGTGCCTGCAGCCGAATACAGTTTCGGACTAGTGGACTGGATTGAGTAAGAAATTCGCATTATGTATCGAAAAAAAAGAAAACTCCTTACAACGCATTACGTCGCCCACCCTCGAGCGGATGTACATTGACTTTATGTGTCACCTAAGGAAGGAGGAAGAGGCCTCAGACAAATTGAGGCCTCCTGGCACAAGGCAATAGTCAGGATGGGAAAGTATGTAGTCAGCCAACAAGATGACCCACTAATGAGTCAGATCGTGAAATCAGACCGAAGAATGGAAAACAGAGTCATTGTAAGTGTAGCAAAAGGCATTGTGAGCAAGACTATGCAAGACACGCAGAATGACAGAGACACTGAACTTCTGATGCTACTTAACATGAAATGTGAGTCACAAAAATGCTAAAGAATTCGTGTTGGGACAAACCACTCCACGGACAATATTTAAAACGATTGGACAGGATACAGATCAATAAAGATCAATCTTGGCTTAAAAGGGGAAGAACGAAGCAAGAATCAGAAGCACTTTTAATAGCTGATCAGACCTTGAGGTACGACATTTTGATAACAGCGCTTCTCAAAATTTTTCAAGATGATAAATGCTACATTTGCCAGAAACACGTAGAAACCATTGATTGTATTGTCTCACCTTGACCAATCCTAGCAAAGACCGAATACTTGAAAAGATACCACAGGTGTGCAGCTATCATTCCTGGCAGATCTGTACCGCCCTCTAAGTTCCAAACACATGCCCCAAGTGGTACGAACACTCACCGAAACCGGTGACGTCTGTTGGATTGTGTACGATATTGTACGACCAACAAATTCAAACTGATCGCACGATAGCGGCAAACAAACCGGATATAGTCATCCGGGATTTGGAGAACAAATTACTTGTCGATGTTGCTGTACCTTGCGATCAAAATGTCGTTACCAAGGAGGCAGAGAAACGTCTTAAATACACGAGTTTGGAAATCGAGATCAGCCGAATGTGGGGTGTAAAAGCACAGATCGTCCCGATAGTTATCGGAGCTTTGGGATTTGTTCTGCAAAATTTGTGTTAGAACTTGTCTAAACTCCCAGGTAATTCAAAAAGCTGGGAAGTGCAAGAAATCGCTTTATTTGGAACAGTCCATATTTTGCGCAAAGTATTGTAGAGGCATCGACAGTCCCTAGATCTACTCCTTAGGTAGCTGGTTGTAATCTGGAGTAGATTTATATTCAGCCGACACATAACATCTTTGGTCATGATAAAGAGGAATAATAATAATAATAATAATAATAATAATAATGCATTACTTTTTCCCGAAAAAAGTACTATTTTACAGAAAAGTGATATAGTGATAAAATATATTTTTCAGCATTATTGTAGACCGTTGTCCTAACAAACCTATACTGAAACAATTGTTTCCCTTCACAATGAAACACCTGGCTATAAAATCAAAATTTGAACAACACGCGAAGCAAAGAAATGTTAAGTGCCATCTACCAATACAAACAAGAGCTGTGTGGTCTACGCGCGCTATTATTACGCGCTGGGAGCCCGGAGAGCCAAAGCGCGTTTGCTCTCCCACTCCCTCCCTCAGGGGCGATGACAAGTAGCCTCCAGCACTTTCCCACTATGAGGATTCTCGCAGTGGGCGCCCCAGACCGAATTACGCGCGCGTTTACAGGGAAACGTCGGAGATACGTAAACACGCCTTCGATCTGATAATTCCACTCCGAGCTCCAGGAGCACTTGGCGTTGCTTCCTACTACAGTCGGCCAAGAGGCCATTCTCCCAAACGCCCATCCCCATGCACTGCGGATCCTGAGAGCTCGGGGCGCACTTAGACCCCTGCGAGCAGATTGCACACGAGCGAACGCCAGTATTTGTCTGGCTAACAGAAACAAGGAGGCCCACGTGACTGCCTTGAAGTGACTAAAGACTACACGATTTCGGAATACCTAAATAATTAATGCACATTATCGTCTCTACTTAAACTCATTTACAATATTTATGTCAACTTTTTGTAGTTATATTACACTTTCTCTGTTGTTATTTTTACTTCGTTGGATATTATTACGTACTATAGGAAAAGTACTGCAATGCTATAGGAAAATAAATTATTATTATTATTTTACAATTTTACATTGCTATAGAAAACAACTTTCTGTTGCCCACAATTCTAATAAATTATATAATTTTAATTTTATTTTTTTATTTATCCCGATCTTCATAATCCTTGTCTGTTAAGTTCTTGTCCTTCAATATTTTCTCAATTTATCTCAACCAGCTGTGTTTAGGTCTTCCTCTTTTCTTCCTACCCACCAGAAATCACTCTAAAATTTTTGGGGGGAATTCTATTTTATTTCATTCTTTTCACATGATCAAACCATTGTAATTGCTTTATTGAATCGTTTGTAAAATTGTACGTACTTTATTAATTTTTTCTCTTATTTTTAAATTTCTTATGTTTTCTAATTTTGGTATCCAGGACGATCTTCTTAAAATATCCATTTCTGTTGCTAGTAATTTTAGAAAACTCATTTTATAAGTAACTGAACAAAAAAGTGGACTTTCCTCGCTCATACATATAGTAATGCTCTTTTACGAGTGGCGTGTATTTAAAAACCACTTTTTGTAGGTATTTGATTACAAGAAAATGCTTTACGACAAAACGTAACTATCCGTACCTATTTGTGCACAGCACTAGCTTCTAAACCGTTCCCAGGATTTTCAACATATTGATATTTCCTATCGAAGTGTTGGGTGTAACAGTCCCTCGAATTTTCTACTCCTACTACTTTTAGTTTTTAGCGTTATAGCTTTTGCTCACCCTCCTAACCGCAGAAGTTTACACTCATACGCGAAAGAATTCAATTCTTGTAAGCTTGTCTTACAAACTCTTCATGTAAATTAAGAGCAACTCTGACAGTAGCAGAGTTACAGGTATATTCCGTCTTCTTAAAAAGGCTTGGATACCATTAAAACTTCCAGCATTCAATCTCTTCGAACACAAATCTTAATTTAAAAAATTCTTAGATATGTTTTGTAAAAATGTGATTTGTATAGTTGTACATTTTTGAGTAAGAAATGTATTAAACAATACGTATTAAACATTGTAATGATACAACTGAAGTGATGAAGGTTATGTTATTTTATTTTATATAAATATTATTAATGTCTATAATGAATATTCAAATTGGATGATTATAAAGTTTTAGATAATGTTTTAGGTTGTTTTAGATAATGAACAGTTGTGCGTAACAAATTAATGGGATCATTGTATTAATTATAGTGACACCTTATGATGGGAAAACGGTAGTCCCGAATCGTAAAACAAAGGTTTTCATAAATAATTCATATTGTCACACCCAAGGTTCGTTATCGAGCCACACGGTGGCGTCGATTGTCAACCACAGCGTCGAGCTCCGGCGGCGTGGGTGTGCGCCGAAGTCAACGAGGGCGGCCCGGGCCTAGCTCAGTCGGCCAACTTTGTCACCTGCTTAGAATCTAACTCGGATGGAAGGAGTCGTAAGGCGTTTGCTAACTACAGAACAATTCAGTGGTTGGTAAAGCAAATAAAAAGGTTTATTCCCGCCTAATAATAGGCCGGGGAAGTTACAGTGATTCAAAGAGTTAAGAAAGGCCCTACCTGATGAGCTCAGTTAGAAACGAAAGAAAAAATGAGATAAAACTTAAATCTAAAAAAAAAATAAAGAACGAGAATTACAATCAAATTCCTTTACAGGCCCCAACAAACTCTAGGCCATTCGCCTTCTGGCTGATAATAATGAGGAAACAAGTGCCTAAGCGCGGCACAGCAATGCACAATAGTTCTTTGGCGGTCGTTGACCGAAGTTTATGCCTGAATGGGGCGGCGTGTAGGCGGCCCTCGGCGGCGGCGGCGGCAGCGTCGGCTTCTCTCCGTCTGGGTCGGCGGCTGAGATGGCCCTGCCAGGCCGAGAAACGTCCTTCCACAATAGCTACCAAAGGAGCGGCGGCGGCGACAGCGGCTGCGGCGGTGACGGCGGCGGCGGCGACGGCGACGGTCAGCTGGCCCGGATCGTGAATGATCGCGAATTCCGTTCACACAAATTAGCAGTTCTTACGGAAAGTTCTCTGGAGTTTTCACGATCACGAATCTCGGAGAAACTAGTCACCGGTCACTGCCCACGGCAGAGCTCAGTGTCCACGAACTAAGTCCCAAAATAATAATTCTCCCTCGAACGCGGCGCCGGAGCTATCACTTACTCCGCGGCGCTCGCCACCCAAGACAAGTCGAGTACCACGTAGTGTTCGAACGCGGCGCCGGAGCTGTTACTCACTCCGCGGCGCTCGCCCCCCCCAGCTCAATCGAACAAGAAGAAGTGATCTTCTCCCCTACGCCGCTAGCGTGGAGGTCTCCTCGTTCCGCCACCCCGAAAATTCAAAAGTGCCCCAAAATCGCTCCCACCCCACGGAATTTTGCCCCTGATTGGCTAAGTGCTACTACGCCGTAATTTTGTCCTCGGCCAATCAGGTCCGGTGATTCTAGGAATTTTCCGTAGCCCTATCTCTGTCTGGAAAACGCTCTCCGTCTGACTTCGGAAGTAGGTCAGTAAAGGGTACGCGGAATGTCCGTTGGGACCCCTGGAGAAAGCTGCGAAGGACGGCCTGGGTACTTAGTGCGCATGATACCGGAACGGCGGGATCAGCACACGTCTCTAATCTCTTCTTCGGCGCCCGGGTGCGTGACGGGATGAGGGTCGACTCGCGGACGATGGCCATAAACTTTAGAGGGGCGCGTGCTGTCATCCCTTTCATTAGCGGAGGGGGCGCGCCGACCCGGCTGGCGGCGGCGGGAGGTGGACGCCTCACATCGACAGTTATTTGTGAAATTTAAAAAATATTAAAAATAGCGTACCGCTACAATATATAATGTGAAATAAAGGGTTGTCCTTTTATAAACAAAGTATCGCTGTCTAGTAAAAAATATAAGCTGTATTATAATATAAAGTATAAGTTATATCTACTAGTAAAAAATAATTTTAAAAATAAAAGTTCTTTGTATGAAGTGACCTAGCTACACAATGGACTTGCGGAGGCGAATCAGGGCGCAAAAAGGATATATTTGTGCAACGCATGGTTGGAAGTTAATGTCAGAATAATAAAAGCGATCGATAAAATAAACTACAAAACAATCGGAAAGAGATGGTGACATCGAGAAATGACAGGGCACAATGGGGGAATGAGGAAGAAAGATGAAAACTGGAGTAGATCGAGGGAATAATGGGCGAGGTGATACAAGAATGTGCATTGAAACGGGGAGATCGACCAATGTCACAGAGAAGCGGAAGGATAAGTGAAATGAGGCCAGGGCAACGTAAATGGGGGCGAAAGAAGAAGTGGAAACGAACCATAGAGTCTAGAAGCGGGGACGAAAGTTAAAAAGATCATGTTAATGTCAAACATGTGATGTAGTTGAGACGTACGTGGTAGCAGCAGCTCACAGAAAGGCGGCCGTGCATTTAAAACAGGGAAGGTACACAGGATTGTGGTCAGAAGCAAGTAAATAAGTGGAAGTTAAGAAGGTGGAAACAAGAGCTCATATCCATGCGGACACAGCGTGAAAACCAGAATTGAAACCGAAACGCAAAACGAGTAAGAAACCTTGCAAACAGGGACGGAACGACTTCCCGTCCAAGGAGCAAACCCCCGGTTATTATTCTCAAGGGATTACACGGGCGCATAGACAAGCGGCGGACGAAAGCCGGCGTCCGGAACCGAAGCAGCAGGGCGTCGCTTGGCGACCGGGAGCGAGGGCAGGGGCGAGGGCGAGGGGTGGGGGTGGGGGGTCCGGGGGGCGCAGAGGTCGCGGCCGGCAGAAGACGCTCCGATTCGAGCGTCGCCCGCCCGCGCCGCCCGCGCCCCGGATCGCCCGCATTTGCATAACGACGCCAGGAGACAGCGCGCCCGCGCGATCCATTATTTATACAGCCAGCGGCGGCCCCTCGCGCATCCCGCCCCGACCGCCGCCGCCGCCGTCACCCTTTCCACGCGGAAGGCACGGACGGGTCGCGAGAGGGAGGGTGGGTGGGTGGGGACCGATGGAAGAGCGAATATTGGACAAGGGGACGGGAAACGCTACGAAGAAGGAACAGGGTGGAAATCCGGTGGAAACCTAAGGGAAAACGAGTGAAAGTCTGATCTGCCCCTAGCTTTAGACCCCACACGGAAGACATAGAAAGGTCAAGAGATGAAGACCGCGTGGGACCCGATTGAGGGGGAATGGGAATCTCTAAGAAGAGGATACAGGGTGGAAATTGAAGGGAAGAAAAGAACGAGGGAAGAAAAGCACCGTCGCTTTAGGTTCCACACGGAAGGCACAAAAGATTGAGCGATGAAAGTTCGTGTGGGAACCGATAGAGGGGCGAGTAGTGGCAAAGGAATGGGAATCGCTAAGAAGGATATCGTGGGGAAGAACGAATTCCCCCTTTGCTCTAAACCCCACGTTGAGGGCACGTAGAGGTCGAGAGATGGGAGAGAGCGCATGGACAAGTAGAAAGTCGAGTATTGTCAAAAGGGTTGGGAAACGTTACGAAGAAGGGACAGTCTGAAAATCCGATGAAGTCCTAAGGGAGAAAGAATGAATGCCAGGTCTGGTCTGCCCTGTAGCTCTAGACGTCACACGGAGGGCGTAGAAGAGCGAGAGGCGGGAGTGTGTCGAGAGATGTTTAGAGAGGCGAGTAGTGAAAAAGGAACAAGAAATACTAAGAAGACGCAGGGTTGAAACAAAAGGGAAAAAGACCGAATGTCTGGTCTGGTCCTTAGCTCTAGACTCCAAATAGAAGGCAAGGATGGATCGAGAGATGGGAACCGATAAAAGGGCGAGCAGTAGCAAAGGGTACGGGAGACTCCAAAAAGATACATTGTGTAAACAAAAGGGAAGAAATGAACGAATGTCATTTCTACCCCTACCTCTGTTTTACTGAAGTTATTTTTTTTATTTTTATACCACATTTATCTTTCCAGATCTAATAGAGTTCATTTCGTATGAAATCAAGTCCGTTAAAAAATTCTCAGTCTCAAACTTGGACAATTAGATTTCTACATAATGACACGTACAAACTATGATTTTATTTCAAACAATTATAACTTCCAGAATAACTTTTCTTCATAATCACAAACCTTTGGCAGTTACGCCAAAATTTTCTTATGTTCAAAAATCCCTAATTGTTTAATTATGAATAAACTACGGCACCAGTAGTTGACATTTGATTCCAAGAACTTTGTGTTCCCTTGCAACATTCTCTTACAATCGGAAACCACCCTACAGATTTAATTTAATTATACAGTCCACGAAATAATCACCTCGACTCACTCTTGCCATACAAAAGTGAACGGAAACCTGCGATGAATAAAATTCCTTTTCCCTACGAACTCTCTTCTGATTACGAAGACAGTTATGTGTTTTGTAGGTGCACATAACCCTCGTAACCATCCATTCTTTCGTTACCTCCAAGGTCTCTTCGGCTCTCATCATCCACCCTCCTTCTCGCGAATCTCTTCTCTCACCCTCTTGCCCCCAGGGGTTTCAGATTGATGTCACTGCACTGCCTCTGACAGGGAGAATCGACTTCCGATAGGGAAGGATTTTCGACGCTGCCTACATAGGTAGATCTAAGTCAATCACTGTGGAAAACTAGCGACTGGCTGGTCTAATCGTTAGTTTTCCCAGGTTTCTTCGATTAACATCAGGTGAATACAGGAGCAATACCCTAATAAACGGGCCCCGGACTGCGCGCGATCTTCCCCGCAGGGGGGATCGTGCTTTCGTTGGTGGGCACGGTCTCTGGTGAAAAGTTGTAGACGATTACACGGACCCTGAGTTTCACGGTGGCGCTCACGCCGTTAGTCTCAAGGTGAGTAGGCGACGCTAAGTTCCTGGTTGTCTGTTCAACCCGGTAAACCACCAGTTGGACCCCTGGCGCGTCAACCTTAAGGTAGGATCGGGTGAAGGAGACCTCTCAGGGCGCTCTGGAGGTAAACTGATAACTACCGTCAGGTTGCCTTTGTTCCGGCGATACCCACGTCGATGGCCTAAAGGTATAGGCAGTGGGGAGACGGGTTGAGGATCCCGAGCCACCCGAGCCATAGTTCGGGTGCCCCCCCCCGTTTGACTCTTGGCTTTGTCGTGGCAGTGGCCCGATACTCTGGGCAAAGAGGACGGACTTGTTTGCGACGCATGTGAGCGAACGCATTTTTTTGGGATTTGTTCGCGGCGCATTGTTTTGATTCCGGCACTAGCCTGGATAGCTAGAAGCTCTGAGCTAGCAGGGCGGCCCATTACCCAGACATTGTATGGAAAGATTGCCGTGAAGGCTAACTGGGTACCGGCTGGATCCGGTTACCGGCCTGTCCGCGTACTTGTGCGTCGGCAGGGGGTGCGGATATAGGCTAATGCCTAGGTGCCCATTCCGGAGATTTGTTCCCCCATTAGAACAAGATTAATTTGTGGGATTGTAGCCCACGCTAGCAATCCATGCGCGCGATCTTTCCTTCCTTTTCCTTATCCTATTCTCACCCTCACCTACACACACTTGCACACACCCCACGACCCCACATGTCGGGAGACAGTTGGGAGCTTAGAGTTTGTCCAGACTGGAGCGGTGGCCCGCTGGTGGGAGAACATTAGGTGAGGAAAACCTCGCAAGTCCAAGTGTTAGTTGGCGCTGTATCTCGCCATCTTGCTGTGGAAGTTTACCGTCTACTCTGGATGAAGACACATGCAGTACACTTACGGGACTAATGACTTTAGCAGTTGACGCGGTCGGAAATCATGATCAATCAATGAATTAATCAACCGGTGTCTCAGCCGCCTGCGCCGCCACGTGCCCAAACCGCACCTCCCTCGGGCGGCACTTTACTTACATCAAAGAAGTTCCCGGGTGTTTTTCTCCGACCGCCCCGCGACACGGCTCTTCTGAACACGTGCTCCGCCGCCGTATTTGCATTTGTTTCTGTTCGCCCGCGCGCGCCTCACAGCGGGCGAAGGGAGAGGAAAGGGAGAAAAGACGACGAAGGAAAGAGACGGAATTAGTGTTTCGTCCGGTCGTCTGTTGAAAGTTAAGTCTGCTGGGATTATATGGAGGAACGTGTTATTACCTGTGTTTCACAACGCAATAATTTTGACGATAGTAATAATTTCTGTTTCAAACAATTTTCACTAGCCCTCATGAATGAAATCTGGTAGATCCGTCCTCTTTATATTGATTGGAATGTGTTAACTTGTAGCATGCCTACGGGACGCGCAACAATTTACGGGAAGCGTACAGCGAAGTAAATAAAACACTAGAAACAAGTAAACAAAACAGTCGCGACGTGAATCAACACTTCTATTAGAGCCGTCTGGCTCGTCGTCATTTAATTTCTATTCCAAATACTCATCATCTCTAATAGACATTAACAGTACCAATGAAGTACAGTGTAGAACACATAGAAATAAAGTAATAATATTGAAATATCATCCAGCAATGACAAGTATCCGGTCATTGTAAATAGAAGAAACTAAACATGTATTATATAAACATTTTTCGTCGAATTATATATATTTGTATATATACAGGATGAGTCACGTAACTTTAGCACCTCCTGTAACTTTTGAACGGTTAAAGATATTGCAATGCAGTTTTCACGGAAGTGAATAAGGGAATAGGGATAATTGATATGTGTATTGATTTCTCTTTTATCACTTGTATTTTACGAGATATTTGAGGTAACTGTTTTTTCAAACGGGACTATAAATATTTTTTCAATCTATCATGACAAGCGTAAAAGGACGAATCCAAAGATATAAATATTGTCATCTGTTAGATAAGGATTTTGTTTAGTAATTGTGATTTTTTTGCGACTAGTGTTTAACGAATATTTTCATTGTAACTGTCAGCCCCACAAGGTCACGCAGCGCTCCCCCAGCAAACGCGGGGTCGGGGAAGGGAAGGGATTTTAGTACTTGAGGATATGAAAAATATTCACAAACTGTTGCATTTTTTTCTGAACTCTCCTTTCCTTCCTGATCCATTTTCAGATATTGTGTGTTTCTTAGGGATTGAAAATACGGATTTGTCTTAAGTAGTATTTATTGAAATAAGATTAATTCTATTCCTAAGTTATTATTATATTCTTATTAACATTGAAATTGTTTGCTCAAAATACGCAATATTTTTTGTACAGTTTTAATTATTTATTCTTATTGTACTTTGTTTCAAGATCCCATTAATACCTATCTTATGAAACCCCATTAAATGAAGTTGAAGTTATAAGCAATTTTATTACGATACAAACTTATGACATATCCTTATTTTCCATCCTTCAATTCCTTCAATCAAAGAAAGTCGAAAATCTGAAAATGCGGAAAGGATGGAAAGCACAGTTCAGGAAAAAAACTGCAATGGTTTTGTGAATATTTGGAATATGTTTCGTATCTTCTAATCTCCCTTCCCTTGCCCGGGCGCCCGTTGCTGGTGGAGCGCTGCGTGACCTTGTGTGGTGGACTCTTCAAAATGTCCGTTAAACCCCCAGTCGCAAAAATCAAAATTAATCAAAAAAATGCTTATCTAACATATGACAATATGTACATCATTGGATTTGGTCTTTTACGCTCGTCATGGTGGACTGGAAAAATATGTATAATTCTATTTGAAAAACCAAAGTTACCTAAAAAATCTTGTAAAATACAAGTGGTAAAATAGAATTAATGCAACGTATCTATTAGCCCCTTCCCCTCATGCACTTCCGTGAAAACTCATGCACACCCGTGTATATACAGAGTG
Organism: Acheta domesticus; assembly: GCA_031308135.1. Lineage (NCBI taxonomy): Eukaryota > Metazoa > Arthropoda > Insecta > Orthoptera > Gryllidae > Acheta > Acheta domesticus. The sequence continues at coordinate 227,099,565 of JAHLJT010009436.1, forward strand.
AGTCACGTAACTTTAGCACCTCTTGTAACTGTTGAACGGTTGAAGTTATTTAAATGCAGTTTTCACAGAAGTGCATGAGGGAATGGGGCTAATTGATACGTGAATTCATTTCTGTTTTATCATTTGCATTTTACGAGATATTTGAGGTAACTTTGTTTCTTTCAAATGGAATTATACATATTTTTTTCAGTCTATCATGACCGGCATAAAAAGACAAATCGAATGATATACATATTGTCATATGTTAGATAAGCATTTTTTTGAGTAATTTTGACACGAACAGTCAACTCGCTGAACTCTCTTGGCGGCGGACCCCCTGCAAGGGTACGCACAGTGGGCAACAATGCCGCAGTCGGCGGTACAAAATCCTTTTTATGCGCCCAACTCGCCGTCTGGGTATACGCAACAGGTAATACCGCCACAACCGGTGGCAGAGTTCCGCCTTTTCCTCTTATGGTAATATAAGAGAGGGCAACCGAGATTACTCATCGGCATTGCCGTTCGGTGCAGGTTCGGAGTTCTTTGCCATTCAGCATCCACCTCGAGGTCGGAGCCCGGGATTCGCACAGCAACCACCGCCACCTCCTCGACAGCCACTCGCGGCGAGATTGTGCTATCATTGCGGAAAACCAGGCCATTTTCCGCGAGATTGTCCGGACAAGAAACGAAAGTGTTTTAATTGCGGGCAGGCAGACCACAACATACGGAAATGCCCATCGATAATATGTAGTAAATGTAAAGGGTCCGGCCACTTCACGGTAGACTGTCAAAAACGGGACGTGAATTCGGGAAACTGATAAATCCCGACCACGAGGTCGGGGAAGAATTATTAGCCGTTACCCCGGCAGACGGCATGACAGTGTAGGTATTTTAGGACGACAGCACCAATTTCTGGTCGACACAGGAGCTGCGGTTACTTTATGCGATTCTATAATTTTTCCTTCCGGTCAACTTCCCATTTCAAATTACCGTTCGGGAATTAAAAGCGCTTCTGGGCACAATCTTCAGATACTAGGTCAGTGCAATGTACCATTTGTGATCGACGAAGTAGCATACGAGCATGACACGCTCGTAGTGGAATTAGGAACCACCAATTACGCAGGGATACTTGGCTTAAATTTCGTGGTGAAGTATGGAAGTAGTATTTCGTTACGAAACAAGACAATGCAGGTTTGCGAAGGGCACGTGACGACTCTCGCTCCTCGGACGGAACCAAATGAAATTAGGAAACCGCCGTGTGGCGATTTCATTTCTTTTGCAGACGAGCCGAGCGAACATCAATATATAGCAAAGGTAGTAGACATAGATGTAGGGCATCGCGACACGGGTTATTTGGATCTGCTAGGGGCGTTGACAGAGAGCGAAATAGGCGAGATGAACGCGAGTGAGATGTGTGCGGGCGGGACAGCGGAGACACGCTCTTGTACGCCCGAAGAGAAAACTCACGTTTTTCGAGCTAGTAAGATGAACGCGGGCGAGACAGCGGAGATACGCGCTTGTACGCCCGAAGAGGAAACTCACGTTTTTCGAGCTAGTAAGATGAACGCGGGCGGGACAGCGGAGACACGCGCTTGTACGCCCGAAGGGGAAACTCACGTTTTTCGAGCTAGTAAGATGAACGCGGGCGGGACAGCGGAGAAAGGCGCTTGTACGCCCGAAGGGGAAACTCACATTTTTCGAGCTAGTAAGATGAACGCGGGCGGGACAGCGGAGACACGCGCTTGTGCGCCAGAAGGGGAAACTCACGTTTTTCGAGCTAGTAAGATGAACGCGGGCGGGACAGCGGAGACACGCGCTTGTACGCCCGAAGGGGAAACTCACATTTTTCGAGCTAGTAAGATGAACGCGGGCGGGACAGCGGAGACACGCGCTTGTGCGCCAGAAGGGGAAACTCACGTTTTTTCGAGCTAGTAAGATGAACGCGGGCGGGACAGCGGAGACACGCGCTTGTACGCCCGAAGGGGAAGCTCATGTGTTTCAGGTTAGAAAGATGAACTTGGGCGAGACAGGGTAAATGTGCCTGTATGCCTGAGGAGATTTCCAATGTTTTAATAAATTTAATAGAGGTGTCGAATGCAGTTGATGATTCCCCCGTAGTTGCCCTTGTAGAACAGTTAAGACCAATAATACAAAAACTGGTCCTCGCGTAGCGCTGCTTACCAATTCCAAAATTTCGGGATTCAAAGAGAAAGAAATTGATATATTAGAACGTGTTGATGAATCCAGTATTTTGCATAGTGTAACTTCTGAGTCAAAAGAAGGATTTGCTTCAATTGTGCCTTATGCAGCGGCATCTCAGTCCAGTGTCTCAGATCCTAGTTGGTACCCAAACCTTCCTACTACTTTCCAAAGTGGCAAATTGGCGCGATTGTCGTCGCTGCTGGAGCCGGAGGCCGGCGTTGCTGCGGAGGAGCAGCGAGGCATGACCGAGTGGATGGCCCAGCATACTGTGAGGCCAACGCTCATCACGAGCCTCCTGGCCTACTCGCCTCCGCAGAATCTGCGGCCGATGGGCACCAAACTGGATCCTGCCCACTTGCTGGTGTGTGGAAGGCGCGAGAAGGCCCCGCGGTGGCGTCTTGACGGCGCCGTGGACACTTCTCGGTTCGAGCGCAAATGCTGCCTACGTGACTTGCTGCCATTGGTGACGGGCGACGCGAACGTGCTGGCGGGCGAGATGCTGGCCGCAACATGCGAGATGAAACTTTCCGTTGCTGGTGACGGGCACTCCTGGGTTCGAGCGCAGTCCCTGCCTGTGGGGCACGCAGTCACTAGTGTCGGGCAACCCGAAAGCGCCTGCAGATGAGATGGCCGCCCCGTGCGAGATGGACCTGCCTTCATACGCCCTTTGCACGGCGTATGCGCACTGTCTGCGTCCCCAGCCGGAGGTGCGCGTGTACGACTGGCGGATGATGGCTGACCGCCCGCCAACACCGCCGAAGCCGCAAACGACAACGCAATGGACAGAACCACCCGCAGGTTAATAGAACCTTCGCCTATCCATATCGCTTTACCAAGGCAATAATCGAGGATCTGGCGCTAAGAGAAAGCAAAGGCCTCCTTGTGTATGTGTTGAAGCCATATATGGTTATTAGTTTTGTGTGGCGAACGTACAAGAAACTATTGTTATGCTGAAAACGTAAGTGCAAAAGTGATTGTGAGATTGTGAATTGTAAGTACAAGAAGAAAGTGACGAAAAATGTAAATAAAATAGTATCTGAAATCAAAAGGACTGATAGACTCATGAACTAATGCAAGATCTGCTAACATTAAACGCAAGCTAAAGAATATTGTTTCATGTCATGTGTAGATTCGTTTCTTTTATCTATCAAGTGTTATTCCTCTTTATGTGTCTGTTTCATGTTCTATCTCTTTATGCTACATATTTTGCCCTTCCTTAAATGTTTGTTGTATATATCTATGAACTATATCTTCTTGCCAAGTGTTTTATAACGTGTTATGCCTTTTCATTATCGTGTGTTTTATGTCTTTTTATGGTACCGTTTTGATCATGTTTGTTATCTTCGTGTTTAAGAGCCTAACATATGACATATTTGTTCATGTGTATTGTATGTAATTTATATAGAATAGTTCAGTACTCAGTCGGGTCTCCGAAATTCCCCCCCCCCCGCGGATGTTTACGGGCGGGGTGATGTGGTGAAGCGACGCCGCCTTAGACGCTTCCGCTTTCACTTCGCCCGGGTCGAGCCGGCATGGCTACCAGATGTGCGGGCTGACCGCCCGTCCTCCGCCTCCCTGTAAGTGACCCGAACGAGGGCAATGCCACCCCCGCTGCCGTAGGGATGGACTGACCCGGCAGTATATAAAGGCGGCGTACGGCCGCCGAGATGTCGCTTGTTTACACGATCTTCTTGAGCATGGTACTTATCGCCGGCGTCCCGACTCCACGGTTGCCTTCGGGTTGACCAAGTCGGGAATCGACGCAAGGCTGAGCCAAGCGACCCACCGCCAGCCTATCTGCCTTTGTTACCGCCTTTGCCGCCGCCGCCGCTGCCGCTGCCTACCACCTCTCCCCCATCCTCATGGCAACGACCGACAGAGTGCTGGACTGCGTAGCCTCTGTTAGGATGTGACTATGTACGTGAAACCAGGGCTTATAATAAACCGATGTTAATAACCAACCAAGAGTTCGTCTTTCTCCCGCCACATACTCCCTCCCATCCATGTCATCACGACATAACGAAAATACATGTTTTGGAGTTCCCTACTATTGAAACATTTTATTTAAAGAGAGTCCCTCCGACTCGACTCGACTCGACTCGCCGACCGACTCGACTCGACTCGCCGTCCGACTCGACTCGACTCGACTCGACTCGCCGTCCGACTCGACTCGACTCGACTCGACTCGACTCGACTCGACTCGACTCGACTCGCCGTCCGACTCGACTCGACTCGACTCGCCGTCCGACTCGACTCGACTCGACTCGACTCGACTCGCCGTCCGACTCGACTCGACTCGACTCGACTCGACTCGCCGTCCGACTCGACTCGACTCGACTCGACTCGCCTCGCCGTCCGACTCGACTCGACTCGACTCGCCGTCCGACTCGACTCGACTCGCCGTCCGACTCGACTCGACTCGACTCGCCGTCCGACTCGACTCGCCGTCCAACTCCCTCCAACCGTCTCCTGTCCAACTCCCTCCAACCGTCTCCTGTCCAACTCCCTCCAACCGTCTCCTGTCCAACTCCCTGTCCAACTCCCTGTCCAACTCCCTGTCCAACTCCTGTCCAACTCCCTGTCCAACTCCCTGTCCAACTCCCTGTCCAACTCCCTGTCCAACTCCCTGTCCAACTCCCTGTCCAACTCCCTGTCCAACTCCCTGTCCAACTCCCTGTCCAACTCCCTGTCCAACTCCCTGTCCAACTCCCTGTCCAACTCCCTGTCCAACTCCCTGTCCAACTCCCTGTCCAACTCCCTGTCCAACTCCCTGTCCAACTCCCTGTCCAACTCCCTGTCCAACTCCCTGTCCAACTCCCTGTCCAACTCCCTGTCCAACTCCTGTCCAACTCCCTGTCCAACTCCCTGTCCAACTCCCTGTCCAACTCCCTGTCCAACTCCCTGTCCAACTCCCTGTCCAACTCCCTGTCCAACTCCCTGTCCAACCTCCCTGTCCAACTCCCTGTCCAACTCCCTGTCCAACTCCCTGTCCAACTCCCTGTCCAACTCCCTGTCCAACTCCCTGTCCAACTCCCTGTCCAACTCCCTGTCCAACTCCCTGTCCAACTCCCTGTCCAACTCCCTGTCCAACTCCCTGTCCAACTCCCTGTCCAACTCCTGTCCAACTCCCTGTCCAACTCCCTGTCAACTCCCTGTCCAACTCCCTGTCCAACTCCCTGTCCAACTCCCTGTCCAACTCCCTGTCCAACTCCCTGTCCAACTCCCTGTCCAACTCCCTGTCCAACTCCCTGTCCAACTCCCTGTCCAACTCCCTGTCCAACTCCCTGTCCAACTCCCTGTCCAACTCCCTGTCCAACCCCCTGTCCAACCCCCTGTCCAACTCCCTGTCCAACTCCCTGTCCAACTCCCTGTCCAACTGCCTGTCCAACTCCCTGTCCAACTCCCTGTCCAACTCCCTGTCCCAACTCCCTGTCCCACTCCCTGTCCCACTCCCTGTCCCCACTCCCTGTCCCACTCCCTGTCCCACTCCCTGTCCCACTCCCTGTCCCACTTTGAATCCTGTTTCAGAGAGGGCTGACATGGTTTAATCGATTTTAACGCCATCCTGGCAACTCTGCCAAATATTTGGTGCGAGCGGGAAATACGTATGCGAGATCAACTAGAATTATAATACTACGTAAGTTGCAAATAATACGCGAAAGTATGTGATATTGAGGCACTACACGTTTCCGACCGCCATACGCCAATTAGCACATCCGTCAAGTTTCCTTTCTAAACACCTTTGTCTTCACCCCGTTATTTATCGCATATTTTTCATGGCCCCAAATCTACGAACGAAATCTCGTACTTCATCAACTTCTTTTGTTCCTTTCCCCACCTTCAAAACTACCGTCCTTACATTCACTTTGCTCGCATTTCTCCTCTTCTCCCACCTTGACGCTCTGCCAAGGACATCTCGGTGGGGAAGTCGCCATTTCCATCTCGCGTCCCCCAACCGCCACCCTACTCCCCCTGTTGCGTATGCTTTTTGTGCGGAGGCCGGCCCAAAGTTTCGCGACTAGGTATCCAATTTGGAAGACGGTTTTCGCAAAGCTGAAACAGTACTCCTCGCCAAACACAGTTAACGAGATGCGAGGTGTTGTGGGAGAGTACACAGAGGGCTGAATTGAAAGTAGACGAATAAAAGAGAGGCTGCGGTCTGTAACCGTCGCGTGAGAAACCTGAAACGAGGATGGAGAGAGTCTTTCTCGCTCTTGCGAACAGGTTTTCCAGAAAATACTGAGAAGTACACGCAGGCAAGTTTACACGAAGTGACATGAAACAAATATAAGAGTGTGTAAAAACGACTCTCTACGAGTATGCTGAGAACGAATTTCTTTAATGACGAAAGCGTAGAAGAAGAGAATGTTCTTCAGAAATTGTTGAAGTTCAAAATTATCAGCGAATTGAATTATCTCCAGGGCGTGACGCACAGTACAAGTAGATATTGTAAATATAAGAAACAAAATGCCAGACTCATGTCTTCGGTTCCATAATCCTAGATTTTCCAGTGTTCTATCAGCATACTTAGTGATTCTATGCAATAAATTTAGGGACTTTTATTTTCCTTTGAATGAAAGTTTCGTGCAACGGATCAATCAAGGATTTGTCAAAAACGGAAAGAACACAAAAGTGGCAATAGATGTAATTAACTGGAAAAACTGGAAAAACATTATCCATAGGAAAACACAGTTGTACACACCGTTTTGTAAATAGTTGTATAAGTTTTCGTGAATGAATAACAGTAAGATAGTAAGAAAAAATATTTACGAAAAAACTAAGAAATAATAGAAAAATGCAAGTGAACTTAAACCAACTTCATTGATTACATTCCACGTTAATTATATTGTTTAAAAATCAAGAGTCCGTGTATTATATAACTCCCAGCATTGATCATTAATTTAGGCTGATATCAAGAGAGCTGTAATGAAATGATCCAAAACAGAGAAGTAACAATTTATTTTGCAATGTTTAGTCTGTATACGGTACCATATTAACTTCCTCAGAAAACGCATGTAATTGTTGTCAATGAAGTCATGAATTCTTCATTTAAAACAAAACACCAGTATCCATGCAAACACGAGAATCTAATTATTGCCAACATGTCTGAAGTTCATCACAGATGCCGACTATACACACTACTACCCCGAGGCAGCATTCGATTCCAATCACCCGACCGTTCAACTATGAACCAGCACATACCAGCCCGCCTATCAAGTACCTCGCCATTTCTCCCAAGGCGAATCAATTTGAGACGCGAACTAGCGGCAACGGGGGCCCCCCACTCGCGTTAATTGCGAGATCGCTCTACCGCCGGGGACGGGCAGGGTGGGCGTGGGTGGGGGTGGGGGTGGGGAGCGTTCCAGGAACTCTGCGACGCGAGCGCAGCGGCGGAATCGGAAGCGTCCCAAGCGCGCGGCGCCCTCGAGCACGCCCGGCCAATGCCAGGGCGCCAAGGAGAGAGCAGCCATGATGAAAAGTCACGGGTGAGCCATTGCGCAGCCTATCCGGATATAACCAATGAGTTTCATACACAAGTATGCGTCACATCAGCGGGGAATTGTAAATGCAGACAGATACCTAAATTCAAACACCTTTGTCAGACGTCACGGAAACAGATATACAGGGCGGGCCAGTTTAATAAATCGGAGCAAATATCTCGGAAACTGCACATCGGATCAAATAAAATGATTCATAAAAGTTGCTTTTTTTTGGCAGGGGACATCCAATGACCAAACTCCACCCCTACCCACCACCCTTTGGGGGTGGGGGAGGGGGAATAATCTTAAACAGGAACCCCCCCATTTTTTATTGCAGATTTGGATTACCCAGAAAAAAAGTACCCCTATTTGACGTATGATTAAAGTAATTTTAGCTGCAGATGGCGCTGTAATCGACAAAAATTAAATTGGTAAAAAATCATCAAAAGGGGGATATTTCAAGAAAAACACATGATATCAGAAAAATAAAAGTAGAAAAAAAGATGTAAACGATATTTTGGAAATAGACATCCTGATATAAAATGTGGGTTCCTATTTAAGATTTTTTTATTCCCCCTCCCTCACTCCCAGGAGGTATGGGTAGGGGTGGAGTTTGGAATCATTGGATGTCTCCCGCCAAAATAAGCAACTTTTATTAACCATTTTGTTTGATCCGATGTACCGTTTCCTAGATATTTGCTCCGATAGATTAAAATGGCCCGCCCTGTATGAAGATTTTTTACAATCTATATATTACATATTTTATTTAAACTTCACCAACATTATGTTACTTTTGGTTGGTCACCGTAGAAAATTTGCCACTTTCAAAATGTTTCTCAACGCTTGCCTCTTCCTATGCAGCGCAGCGGCCAGCATCTGGTCTGGCTTTTTAAACGAAGTGTCCGTGCTGTGGTCATGTGGTTCAGTTGCTGCGTAGAACGAGCGAAAATCGGTGTGCAGGACCAGCTTACTATGTCATTTCATCATGAGTGCAGGCCTTGCGGTGGAGAAAGAGCAGACATACAGCACTCGCTAGTCCTGCATACTAACACAGTGGTAAGGAAACGCTTATATTTTTTCTAAATAGAAGCTCCAGAAGATCAGGCATTTATTTCATTTAAAATAGGGAAGTAAAAAGGCATTAATTTTTACTAAAATAGGCAGGCAAAAAGGCATTTATTCTGGCTAAAAATAGGGGTTCAAAAGGACATGTAAACCATGAAAAATCACATTTAAAAGCAATTACGTAAAAAATTAATAATTAAATAATTCTTATTTTTATTCTATCTCTAAAATTTTACGTTAGCACTTAGGTGTAAGGAAATTATCTTTTCTTTGTAAACTTTGTTTTACAAGACCACCTTATATAATGAATGAATTTGTTTTACTGGCGACGCAGTCTCTCCCAAATGCTACATCAGATATTTTGTTCTTTGTATAATCGCCAGCATACAGAATGGTATATCATATATTACAAAGAGCTCTGTTCTTTTGAGAACAGATCGGATGCCATTCTCAAAAGTAGGACGATCCCTCGTCAGCAAACAAAGCTTGTCGGCATCAATGAAAAAATATCTTGACTGGTATGATCTATCTTTTTCATTTACATTTTTAAGACTATCTGGTCCTGGAGGCACTACTTTCACAAAAAGACAAAACGCAACCGTGCCTTCGTGTTGTTCAGGCTTGCAGGTAATTTCCAGCTTGATTGAGGTTGATTCCAGAAGAAAAGTAAACCAAAGTAATGACAAAAAGGCAAAAAATGCAAATTCCCCCCAAAAATATCTAAAATGAGCAAAAAAGACAACATAAAAATCTTCTAAAACAATTCCAGAAGTACAATTAAGTGATTCCAGTTTTTGAAAGTCATAAAATCATAACAACAAAAAAGGCATTTTGCGAAACTTCTGGATTCTACTGATTATGTATTCTTAAAATAAATATTAATTAATTACCAATTTTAATTTAATTTCAATACAAAGAAGAACTCTACTAATCGCTATTGATGCCGTGTTAATGCGTTAGAGGCGTGAACGTTCGACGAACAGAGACGGAGAGAAGCGATTTGCATTGGGGTAGCATTGAGTCACATTGAGGGATTCGAAGAGGGGCTGATGGTGGGAGTCCTAGGAACTCGGATTTTCCGTTCTCCCCAAGTCGAACGTAGGGATGGGCAGAAGTAGATGATCATCGATTTTTATCAGAATTGTTCGAACACACGCGCGCGCGCGCCCACACACCCACACACACACACACACACACACACACACACACACACACACAAAATTGATGTATCTTAATACTTTAAAAAAGTGTGCATAAAGCTACCTTCATATCTACAGTAATTTGTTTAAACTGTAGTGAATTCTGTTTAGTAGTCAATTCTTTTAAGGCAAGGAAACACACAACTCCAATAATGAAGTAAATGTTTTCTCAGCAATATAGCATTAATGTACCTTCACGCAAAGAAGATAAATAACATTAAGTCGGATCGAGCATCGAATTTGGCCAGATCGATTAAAGAGTATTAATTTTCGAGATATTTCGATAAAGAGTTTAGGATCTTGTTTTGTCCACAGTCGAACGTTTTGCCTTAAACTCTTTCTTTTTTCATGTGCTAAAGACACACAAAACGTGGAATATGAAAGAAAACAATATTTTAGAGGAAGTAAATTACTACTTGTAAAAGGAACAACTATTTTCTTTAGGGAGCCAGGGCAACATATTTCCTGTCGTAAAATCGCCTCTTTCCGCTGCACTATTAAAACACTTTCTTTTTAGAACGTAAGTATAAGTATACGAGAAAGTAAACATTAAATAGATGTAGTAATTCCATAATTGTGCTGCAACACACGATGATACTAATTACGCTACGTCACGCATAACGTCTACGTCGAACGTCTACGCATAACGTCACTTCTGAAATACTATTTTGCATCTCATTCAATGAAACGATTTGTGTACATAAGCGATAAAGAAGGATATGCGAGATAATAACTGCTGTACGTCGTAAACTGTCGCTAAAACTGCTTTGTCTCCTGGGCTTAAGGCAGAGAATTGATGTTGAAAAAGACGGCGCCGAGCGGGGAGTTCAACAAGCCGGTCGCACAAACGATAGCGCTGGGAAAACGTGGAGCGTGTGATATAGAGGGCGGTGAACGAGCCGGTGGCGGCGGGGCGATAGCCGGGCGGCAGGGGAGCGGAGAATCGGGCAGCGACTGCGGGCGAGAGGCAGGTCAGCGGGAGATCGTCGGGCGACCGCGACGCCACCAGCCAGCTAGCCAACCACCCTTCCACCCACCCTGCCGCGCCGGCCGCCACGCTCCTACACTCACAGCGGTGCAGCGCGCCGTTTATCGCAGCCGGCCGGCGCGGCCGCCCCTCACGCCCCATTGCGCGCCGGGGGTTGCGGTGGGGCAGAGGAGGAAGCTGGGGCAGGGGCGCGAGCAACGGACGGATGAGGGGAGGGATAGACGGCAGCGAGGGCGGGGTGGTGGTGGAGGTGAGAGCAGTGGTTGGGGGTGGCGATAGCCAGGACGTGAATAAGAGCGACTGTGAGGATAAGTGGGGAAGAAGGCGAGGGGCGAAGGTAAGAGAGTGGGGCTGGATGGAAATGTGAGAGGAGGGGAAAGAAGATGGAAGCAGAGTAGGGGGAAGACGGCGAAGAATAGTGCCGGAGAGAGACGGGGAGTAGGTTGGAAAACTGATGGGAAGGTCAGAGAAGAAGGTGGGGACAGGGAAAGAACGAGCGGGGAAGAGAGGGAAAGTGGTTGGGAAGGCAAAGGCGAGGAAAGGACGGGGAGATGTCAAGGAAGCAGAAGGTGGTAGAGGCAAGGAGAAAATGATGCGAGTGAAGAAGAGGTGAGGAAGAAGGAGGTGAGGAAGAAGAAGGTGAGGAAGAAGGCGGTGGGGAAGAAGGAGGTGAGGAAGAAGGAGGTGAGGAAGAAGGAGGTGAGGAAGAAGGAGGTGAGGAAGAAGGCGGTGAGTCGGGCGAGAAGAGGACAGGCGAGGTCAGGGATTAGGGGATGGCGGGGACAAAGGGGCTTGGGCAAGGACAGGCCGGAGCAACAGCGGGACCAAATGCGGGGACGATGGCGAGGGGCTGCCGTTGGAGAGGGGCCGGCGGCGCTAGAAGGCCTCGAGGGGGCGGTGGGTGGAGAACAGGGGCGGCGGGCGCGCGCGGGAGCGATGGCCAGCGCCCAATGAAGCGCACGTCCGCTCGCCGGCCGCCCGTTGTTTACAGGGCAGCCAACCGCGCGCGGCGGAGATTGCGGTCCCGCTTCCGTCTCCGAGTCGCTGTCGCCGCCCTCGTCCGCCGCCGCCCCGCCAGATGACACGAGCCGCCGCGCCGGCCGGGCGGCGCGGACTGATTAAAATGAACACGCGCTCGCCCGCCCGCCGATGCTCTCTGCACTTCGCTCTCTGACCTTCCCCACAGCCGACCGGCCGCCCTTTCCCATCTATTGCCATTCATTCGCGAAACTTTTCTACGCCTTACGCGTTCTGACTTCTTAGATCATAAATTGCCTTGAAAGTCCTGCTTCTCTAGATTCATAATCATGGTATACAACTCACACTTATTTACACTGTTGATTTTCTTCTACTATATTTTTCAGTTTTCTAGATTTCGTTTTTTTCGCACCTCTACCATCCCCTTTGGTGATGTTGCATTTTTCCTTGGTTCTTTCCATTACGACTAGAACTATTCATTTATTCTGCATTCGATCATTCACATTTCTGTTACCATACGAAAATATAGTTTTTGTTGTAAGAGTTGAATGCACGCGTAGCAAAAAAGAATAGAGGGATAGCCTCGTTTACTGTGGTCCCGAGTTTTGTCGAGAGAAGGACTGCTACCGCAGCGGATGCAGTGGTATCAGCGGTAGCAGTTCCCTAGAGAAAGGACAAATAAATGTAAGCCAGAAATATTAACGTGACATTTTGGTTTTAAAACCCAATTACTCGTAGTAGCGACTTCAAGATATGGGAAGTTTGGTGAAACCTTGGGGAAGGTACTTCAGCAAATTAATAGGTGAGTTTCAAGTAAGGAACAAGATATCCGCGTACTTGGAGAATTGATTCTGGTTACATGAATTCACGAAGAATATATTTAAATTACCAGAAGAGAGAGGCCAACAGACAGTGACTTTTGGTGAGTGGCCATACAGCTACAGCTGAATTAGTTATTGGCGATACGAAGTATCGCGATGTGTGCTTACGCTGTTGCTGGAACTTTGGGTCCAGTAGATTCATAACATTCTACAATATCATTTATACTGAAGAGCATCATTATATTCAACAGTTCTCGATTAGTAATCTTTTCGATTAGTTAATGTGCTTTTCTCTACTAAGCAGGATAATTGCAGTATTCGAAAACTGCCGAAGGTGATGTGCAAAAATAGCTGACATGTAGGAAACCGAAAATATACAGTGAAACGAAAATCAACTAACAATCAAATATTTTATAAGTACATATATCATGATTATGAGCTTAGAATGATCTAAAGAGAAAGACAGCTCTCTTCACTTTCTTTCCTCAGCATTCTACTACGCATGGATTAGCTCTTACGTTTATGTCTTATAATTATTTGTTAAGGCTTAATTTGTTTTCCTTCTCCCAACACTACGTTTCGGAATTATTTGACTATTTCACTTTAGTTTTTTCCACTAAGGTTTGAACCTACTATACTTTTACCTTCATTCAAGATTTATCTCAAAACACAGCAGACTTTGATTCATTCTGTTGAGTTAATTTTCTTATCATTCCAGTACTCCCTACTACTAATATTGTGGTCTTATCTTGCTGAAAGACTTGTGTCGTAACGTCTTCTGGCCAGCCAGATTTTTTTCTCTACGACTACTACAGAATTTGTTTTTTTATTGAATCTTTTTCTGGTACAGCGCACTTAGCTGCTTTACAGAACTGATTAGAATAATACAGACTATATGCACAATATAATACAAAGTATAAATAAGGAGGATGACCCCACTGGGCTCCTCAATTGGAAATCGCGGTGGGTATTTTAGAAACTATTGCTGGGTGCTGGTTAAATGTATGATATATCAGGCTTATGATATGGAGGTACAGTTGGATTATGGAGGGCGGAATTTATCTTTGAGAAATCTTGATGGTATGCGATTTAGGTGCGGATAAGTGGTTTTTCCTAGTGAGAATGTCGGTTGCAAAGGGTGGTTATGAAGTTTGTTAAAAAATCTTTGGGAGAGGTGGGCAATCTGCTGGGGACTGAAGGAAATTTTAGATTATTGTGGATTTGGGCATTTGAGATGTACCATGGGGCATTTAAGGCCGTACGGAGGACTTTATTTTGTAGGGTTTGCATTACTGCAGAATGTATACATTTGTGCACGTTTTCGGATGCAATAATGATGCCGATTCTACAAGCCGTGCGAGAATATAATTCTTGCGCAGGCTGACGACCAATCACATTCGTCTTAGTTCATTATACACGAGCCGACAGAGGCGCTGCATGCTCTGCCGCAGCTGGTCGCCACTGTCGTAAGACAGGTGAACCACGAACACCGTTCTGTAAGGTCAAGTCACCCATTTAGTATTTTTAAAATATTAATTTCAAAGTCCTAGAGAAAGTATAGTCTTCTACTCGCGTAGAATGGTTATTATTCACTCGTAGAAATTCCGACAGTCGCCCCTACGTCGCTCGTGTCGTAAACATCAACTCATGAATAATAGCTATCATTCTACGCTCGTTGAAGAATATACTATTAACGCATGCATATACTAAAACAGCCAGAAACAACTTGCACGCAAATACAACACAAGTCCCTTGCATTACGTGGGGCCATCGAATGTTGCGACTGTCAGCTGCACAGTACAGCTTAACAGCTAAGCCCCAAAGTCTCTCCTCCGATCGTCGATGGTGCTGTTTCTGTAAATATCTGGGCACCACGTGACGCGGATCTCGATGTTTTAAAAATACAGACCGAACGACGACGTATGCGGTGGAAGAAGCTACAGGCGTCCTCGGAAACCTTTGAAATGTATGACTTTTTTAGGAAGCGGTAGTTTTAAAGCTGTCTCGTAAAAGGGAAGACGACCGAGGAACGCACGGAGTTTTGGGCTAAAGGACACAGGCAAGTGGAAACACAAGAATTCACTTCGGAAGCTTGCGGCCTTTAGGAATCATTACCATTAAAAATTGAAGGACAGGCCTACGTGGCCTTTAACTTATACAATCCGCACATAAAACGACAATTGCCAGCGTAGCGATTTCTCCAGCGGCGGCAACGGTGGCCCCTGAAACATTGAGCGACATCGACGCGCCAAGCACCGACGTGTGAACCAAGAAGTCGCAAAGAAAGGGGTAAAACTCGTGATTCCACGCAATGTTCCCACCAAGACCTACATCAGAAAAGCATAAGGACCAGCGTTCAGATCTTAGACCAGTGTTATCAAGGTCGATGCCACGAGTGGGAATCGTCCCAAGGAAGTGCCACGATGAAATCGCCCCTCCACGCAGTTCATTACCCCGCCTCTACAGACAACGCCATCCTTCCTGTAAAACGGCGGGGTTACTAATAGTTCCCTTTCCCGACGCTAGTTGCACAGAGAAGCTCGTGGCATGGCACGATGCCACAACGCGTACCACTGCCACCAGTAGCAGACCTTCACACCATTGACTTAGACCTTCTAAAATGCCTCATTATACTTCATTGGCGATTTCTTCGAAAGAGTTATACGTACTTACATCTCATAAGTTATGATTACAAAGAACTAGTTATTTTGGCTTAAAATTTATATTCCACATTTATAGACTCAAGCAGCTTAAGTTCTTTCTTGACACTCTTTGTGTAATTTTGTAATTTCATTAGCAGTCGCAATTTATGTTTTTCCACACCAGCGTCTAAAAAACAAGTAACATCATCACTGAATAACAATCAGGTGACCTGTGTAAGTCCGTCCGGTCATCATTCACAATTAGGCCTCATCCTCATACCGGGCGAATGAGGTTTCATTCGATGCGTCTCTAACTATTGGGTAGGACATTTTCCTCGATATTTAGAAAACATTCCAAGAGTATTATCGAAAAAAATGTGTTTGAGGGTAATATCATTTAAAACTTGTTTTTTAGGAGGGGGTTTAAAGCACCTCTAAATAATGAGTAGCTCATTTAATTACTCATGAGTAGACGAAAAGTTTGGCGGATGTTTTTTTAGAATATTCTAAAAGAAATGTAAAAAAATGCTTTTGGTTTCAAAGCCCTTACCGTGGAGAAACGTTGTTAATTACTATTCCAGCATAATGTGAAATGGATACCAATTTAAAAGATAGGCTATGGTAAAAAATAATAATGAAATGAAACATTCCACTTTTTTTTACATACGTTATAAATAGTTTTTCAAATAACTCTCTCTGCTAAAGTATAGACGGGCCAGCCAACTGTGTTGTGGAACCGAAGAAAATATTTCAACACGAAAGTACTAGTCGCGTCGTTATTCGGAACTGTAATGCAATAGACAAACTAAGTATCGTAGCTGGAAGGCTTTATTTGTCGTCTTAACTATGCTTTAACCAATAATTTATTTTTAACGGTTTTGGATTTTCAACTTCCGCGGAGCAATATCTCGCCGTCTGCGATTCACATTAAGTGCTCGTAGCATACGATATGGTCAGAGCATTGGATCCCGGCATCCAAATCACTTAATCAATACGATTAAAATTTGAAAACTTCTGAGTGGTTGACGGTGTTCTATGAACACAATGGAATTATAGCAATGGTCATTGGTGCCTTCAAAATTACTCGCACATTCGCGGAGATATTTGTAAAGGAACAATTACATTTAAAAATAATATTTTTAGACAAGGAATAAAAAAGATAAGATCTAGAATAAGTTCTCATTAAATATTGATAGAATGTTTCTCCATCTGTAGAAATCTGTCTAATGTTTATTTTTTTAGGTTGACGATACCTACTTTTACCATATTTTTAGTAATATAGTAGAAAAGAATTAAAAAGGTTTGTCAAATTTGAAATGTATGTTTATTCATTTGCATGGAGAAGTTACTAAAAGATGGAACCAGCTTGACAGATCGGGAAACAAATGATAGTCTATCGGACGACAGACTATCATTATACCATATATTATATCATTATATATTTAAAAATGTTTTATCTCCTTAAACGTATTTACTCGTAAAAAATGATGCAGCCATAATCCTGTCTCGTGTAGTTCACGATTTAAAACGGATTAAAACGCCACTATATTAAAAGTTAAGAAGATATTCTTGAAAATGGCACCAAGATAGAATTGTAGAAAACAAAGAATCTACAATCTTGAAAAAAACTACCCGAGACAAAATAATTCGGAGATGAGAAACTAGGAGAAAGAATTAAAAAGCACAAACTTTTTTATCCGGTGAGAAACAATGAAAGAAATAGAAAAATGTTCTTCCTGAGTTATACAAGCGAGGCGGCAACGCTCAAAAAGCAAAAGAACGGGCGGCGTGAGGCGATTAGCAGAAAACAAGCGCAGGCAACCGCGCGCGGCAGGAGAGGCAGCGAGTGGTCGCAGCGAGAGGGCATTGCATGCAGTGCTAACGATGCGCAGCCCACGGCAAAAAAGCCAATTAACAAGGGGGTAGGCACCGGGGCAGCAGCAACGGTGGGTGCTGTAGCAGCTATGAAGAAATCGATTACACGAGTTATACAAAATTTAAAATTAAAAAATCTACAAAAACCTATATTTTAGATACTAAGGAAAGAAACTATTAACTCTCCATATTTTCATAATTTTCTATTTGCTGCTTCATTGCTCCATTGTCACTTCTCATTTTTTTCTTTTTTGTACGCGTAATATACTTATGTTGGTTTGGACGCAGTGAAAGGCTGGGTGTCAATCACAAAGAGCAAAAGTGCTGTCATTGAGACGCCACGAGCACATCGTACGTAGAGTACAGTAATCAGGTAACATTGAGATAGTCTGTCCGTCAGTCATTTTGGCACGTCCGGTCTATCTCACTCATTCTACACTCTGCCGATGGGTAACTGGTAATTATTTTCGTATATTTTAAAACATTATTATTATTATTGTTATTATTACTATTATTATTATTAAAATTGATAGCAGTTAGGGTCAGGTACAATGTGAACATGGGAAGAAATTAACCCCCCTGTCGTGCAAACATTTGGGCAAACGGGGTGACATTTGACAAGTCGCAATGTGCTGATGGAGAACTGATCATTTCTTCTATCCTAATTTAATTAGAAAACCTCGAATCAATGAATATTGGAATACTTTTAAAACTCTTTAAAGCGCTAATCCTTGAGCAATCGTCAATAACTTCATACGTGAAGCAAAAGCATTCGCAATCATTTGCTGAGGGTAGTCGTTACAACTTTTGTGATCGTGTCAATGAGAGTGATAATTTTATGAGTTTGTACCGATGGCCGTACATGTGATTATAGGAATACAATACGGTCACCTTTCCCATCGATAATGGTGATTGTGGTGAAAGTAATAGTGATGAGAGAGAAACACTGCGGGTAAGGCATTTTCTGTTGATGGCAGAGAGGCAATGAGAGAAAGGCATTCACTTAAAAGTAGTTGTTTGCATGGTAAAGAAGAGAGACTGAGGATGTAGAGGGCAGGGCGCGTGAAAGGGAATTAATAAAAAAGTAGCATAGTCACACTCTACAAAAAAAACCTGCTAAGACGGCTTTGCGGAGGAGTTGCAAAAAGAGAGAGCCGCAACAAACTGAGCTGAGAAGATTAAACTAATGAGTAAGGGAAAAAGGCAGGGAATACTGGTCGTTAAAGATACTGAAAACAAACTGGAAAAGTCGCTTACACTTGGAGGGGAGAGTGGAGAACAAAGTCGACGTAGTGGCTCTGGTTGATTACGACGACAGTACAAAATACGGTATTAAACTCAAGAGGCACAAGTGCAGGTAAAATATTAGATGCAAGCAAGCTGCTAGAGAGTAGCAGTAGATTGCAACGAAAATTATTTCGGGAAGCCAGCTGAAATGCACTTACGTTTCATGCTAAAAAAATAACTTCCAAACCACGTGGTATGGTTGGTCACGTGGTATGCTGGCAGAAGTCACCAAAAGCGTAAAACCGAGGACTGAGGATTCGAATTCTACGTACGCTGCTAATGCGATTGTGGCGTGGAAGGCAAATTTAAGTCAACCCTTATCTCAGAGAAATATCCGTATCATTTATTGTTTTGTAATTGTCTAGAACAATTACGAACCGGACCAATTACACTGGTTTGTCCTACGTTGCGCCAGGATACTCAAGAGAAGTAAGATGAAAGTGATAAGTTGAGTTAAGATGTAAAAGGTGAGAAAATAACTCCATGTGCAACAAATGGAGGGACATCACAGAGCATGAAGTCGGAGAGAGACATGTTGTAAAGATGAGAAGGATGGAATATATCACTGGTGTAGCATTCCAAGAGGAGAAGAAGCCATACAGTAAAAGAGAATGTAAAACCATGAGGAAACTAATCTGCCAATAACTAATAAACGAAGATCCGACCACACGGAATCGCAAAGAATCATCCACGATAAACATGACGATGAGATGAGATGACGTTCAGCTCTTGTGGTAGGAGATTTAAATGTTGGGGGATCATGAGTGGGGATGGTGCGAAGAACGGCAAAGACTCTATGACGAGCGTTGCAGAGTCGGCGGGAGAGGACGAGCGGATGGAGGTGAGCACGCCAGAAATGAGCAGGGAGGAGGAGAGGTGGTAGCACGAGGGTGCAGGAGGGGCGGGACGGGAGGAGGTGGAAGCGAAGTCAGCGGAATTGTGTGAGTGATGACGAGCGGATGGGAAGATAGTGAGGAGCAGTGGGTTTGCAAGCGGAGGAGAGAGTGAGCGGAGAGGACAACGGTCGGCGGACAGGGATGAGGATGAAGCCAGGCAGAGCGCCGAGCGAGAGGATGGGTGGGCGAGCCGCAGAAAGTACCGACGGGCAGGCGAGGACGAGTTAGTCGGCGATCAGGGACGAGGCTGAGGTAGGTAGAGAGCCGGGGGAGGGGGTGGGTGAACGAACCGGGGAAAGGACGAACGGGCAGAGCGCCGGAGGGCGGGCTGGAGAGCGGATTGGAGGGCTGGTTGGAGGGCGGGCTGGAGGGCGGGTGGAAGGCGGGCTGGAGGGCGGCTGGAGGGCGGGCTGGAGGGCGGCTGGAGAGCGGGCTGGAGGGATGGTGGAGGGCTGGAGGGCGGGATGGAGGGAGGGCTGAGGGCGGGCTGGAGGGCGGGCAGGAGGGCGGGCAGGAGGGCAGCTGGAGGGCGGGCTGGAGAGGGCTGGAGGGATGGTTGGAGGGCGGGCTGGAGGGCGGGCTGGGAGCAGCTGGAGGGATGGTTGGAGGGTGGGTGGAGGGAGGTCGGTTGGAAGGCGGGTTGCAAGGCGGACCGGAGGGCGGGCTGGAGGGCGGGCTGGAGGCGGGCTGGAGGGCGGGCTGGAGGGCGGGCTGGAGGGCGGGCTGGAGGCGGGCTGGAGGGCGGGCTGGAGGGCGGGCTGGAGGGCGGGCTGGAGGGCGGGCTGGAGGCGGCTGGAGGGGGGCGGGCTGGAGGGCGGGCTGAAGGCGGGCTGGAGGGCTGGTTGGAGGGCTGGTTGGGACGGGCTGGAGGTGGGCTGGAGGTCGGGCTGGAGGGCGGTTTGGAAGGTGGAGGAGGGCTGGAGGGCGGGCTGGAGGGAGGGCTGGAGGGCGGGCTGGACGAGCTGGAGGGAGGACGGGCGGGCGGGTGAGGACGAGTTTGTCGGTGGTCAGGGATGAGGATGAAGACAGGCCGCGAGCCGGCGAGGGGGTGGGTGAACGAACCGCGGAAAGGACGGATCGGGCAGGCGAGGACGAGCTGGAGGGCGGGCGAGGACGAATTGGAGAGCGGGATGGCGGGCGCGGGCCGCGCGGTCGATGAGGTTGCCGGCCGCCGGAAACCCACCTCGCCATCGTCCATAATTTACATGCAAATGGAGATCGATAATGCATGAGGCGCGGGGCGTCCTGCGGGCGGCGGCAGGGTGCGGCGCGGGGGCGGGAGCGGGGCGGGGCGGGTGGCGATGTCAGGGCGACGCGCCCCTCCCCGCCAAGCCGGGCGCCCGCGGGCGGCGGGGCTCATCATTTCCTAAGTTCCACGGTCGCCGCCTCTTTCCCGCGCTGCCGTCACGCATCCACACCCCATGCACTCTCCCCGTCTTTTCTTTGTTTTTTTTTGTCGCTGGGTGCGGTACGGTTACGAAGGGAATACGAAATTAAAAGTAAGTAGGTGGTTTTTGCATTTGGTATTCAGTTTTGTCAACGACGACGCCCTCCGGCGGTTAAAGCTCCCACGCTTTGCTTTGTTGTCGGATTTGTGTTTGGCGTTCAACGCAACCTAAGTAGTATTTTTAATCAAATTGTTTGTTGTAAATGAATTTTAATCATTGGTTTTCATCTGTTTCAATGTCGAAATAGATAAAAATTATTCATCTTGATGTGGGGGAAGTGATGATATTTTATCCAATAATATTTCTTTTTTTTAATTTCAGGTTTATTGAATATTCATGATTAGGAGAAAGTATAAGAGAGAAAGTTCATACGACACTGAAACGTCATGCAAGACGGTGGTAGAAGGAAGTGGCGAAAGAAAACGTGAGAAGCCAGAGAATCGTTATTCTGAAAGAGGAATGCTCGCCTTAAATGTAGATGGGAGGAGCCGTAAGATAACGGGGGTTGATAACAAGTTATACTGGGAAGAAAAAAAAAGCACCATGCAATAAAGTAGCGTTAGGGGACAAACAGCGACACAGGTAGCGAACCGTTGAAAGAGGGACCTAGAAGGGATTGTCTTCTTGATGATATGCAAGAACAATACGATTTAAATTCTTGATGTCGCTCTTGTTTTTACCGCAGCAGATCGAAGGATAAACGCAGGAAGACAAAATCGATGAAACTGTCGTGAGCGAGACAGAAAGTGGGGGAGTTGATCGCACGCCAAGGCAAGATATATAAAGAAGGCAACAGAAGGAAGAACATTCTGCCAGTCAGAGAGGGTGGTATAGGAGGAGGCTGGAATATACAGCAGTGCGTGGTATATAGAAGGGTGTTATAGAATTATTAAAATAATGAACAGAAAAAACCAGCATTTTTTAAAATTTATAGTTATTTATGCACCAAGTGGCTTTACAAGGGGTTCTAATGATCGAGCGGCCTAACTTTATACGATTTCAGATTTGTTTATTTACTAATTAACTAGATTGACCCAGTTTGACTTTTCGTATTTCCCTCCCATAATTCCCTTTCATTATTCCTCCACAAGTGGAACATGTAGCATCATTCAGTTTATTTATTTATTTATTTATTTATATGTCCAAAAAACAGTAAAAACTGTGATATGACGTGTGGGGAAAGAAATTATCTACGCACATTTTCTTGAGGGCCAGAATTAAAAAAAAAACATGGAAAAATGAATTTAGAAAATAATTATTTTAGAAAAAATAAAAATATTTGAAAATTTTTTTTTCCCGAGTTATAGAAAGTCAATTTCAACGGTAAATGAAACTACAAGCAAAAGGACGTGCTCAACAAAACGTGCGCACACTGAAGCTACATTTACGTCCAGAAGCAAAACAAGGGGCCATCTCAGCATTTGCTCAATGGATCAGGGAAACTGGACAAAAATCTGATCGAGATGGGGGTCATTGACCCGGAAAGCTGAAGTACATTACTTGTTACAGGACGTATTAAATATTTTTAAATGTATACAATGCAAACGTAAACTAATTCATTATATATTATATGTTATAATAAAATACAAATTATATATATATATATAGATATATATATATATATATATAATTTGTTTTGTACAATAAACATTATTTTTCTTTTCACGATCAGTATAGTCTCTAATTGTATAGAAACAGTTTTGCATATTTCTTTGCAGTTGTTTTCATATTTCCCTCTTATCAACGATACGTTCGATCCAAGTACGTTTATGTAGAGTAGATCGAGCTCCGTATCGAAGGCAATAACTCGCAATACCGTGTCAGTTAAAAATAAAAGTGTTCTATGACTACGAAGTATGTATTTTGTATAAACGTGGGAGTGGGAGCCAAGTAACACCACAGCTTTAGTGAACAATAATGAGAACCAGTCTTAGACTAAAAAAATACTAAAATTGAAAATAAATGGGTCGTTCCATAATTATTGAGACAAATTGATGAAAGGAAGAAACGATTTATTCAATGATTCCGCAACTGACAATACTAACAATCAACTACTAACAATCACTACTAACAATCTTTTAACAATCTCCAACATCATTTATACGCTTAGCCTTACGTTGTGTTAGCTTTCTTATTCCCGGCGTGTAGAAGAAATTAGTTTACTGTGTTCAACCATTCGGGTACCACCTTGTTTGACGCGTTTCATGGCTTCGAACTTGCCGCGTAAAGTTTTTGAGTAGGTCAAAAATATGAAAATCGGATGGGGCGTGGTCTGGGCTGTCAGGAGGATGTGACAGCATCTCCCAACCCCAACTTTCGATCATTTCTCTAGTTCTTTGAGAGTTTGGGGGCGCGCATTGTCATGCAAGGAGAATTACACCTTTTAAACGGAGTGTCCTGTCGTTTTCCCTCGTTATTATGAGTCTCACTTTCTGTTGGGCATGTTAGAATACCATTCATTGATTACAATACATTTTTTCAAACACTCACAAACAAATGGTTCTTGGAGTCTCAGAAGACCGTACACATCACTTTACCAGCTAGCGAGTGAGTTTTGAAATTTCTATTTATTTATTTATTTATTGTGTAACAAATCTGCTTTTTCTTTATACTACTGCTAGCTGAATATCAAATCTACCATTTGCTTACCAATTTACAAATCTGGGCAACTCGACCCGCCAGCCATACGGGGGACGAGAAACCTCCGTGAAAGTTTTTTCTGGCTATTGATTGCTGCGGATTTTTCGTTGCTTGTGGCTAGTTTCTCACTTCTGGATCACCAAATTTCTGACTGATCGTAGCGGGCGTTGCACCTAAATAACTTAGATCACTTCCAGGCTGCACTCCACTCAGCAATTTTATATTTTTTTTTACTTTAGTGAACGACTACAACTTCACAGCACATATGCTTACAACCATCACCTCCTTCAACCAACAGAACTTTTTACCTCACAAAAAGTCGACTTTCCTCTTTTTTTCAACAAAGCCCCCTAGCAACCACCTGCCATTTGTCTACTCTTTTCCTGAATACTTTGGTATATCAACAGCTTCCCTCCTCCTAAGCGTCATTTCATTCGCTTTAGCTTAATAAATGACAAGATCTAAAAAAAAATCACTTATTACTTCGTACCTTCTTGCACTGGTACTTCCACATGTTTTCACTAGCACTAGGTCCTCTTTCTTCCAGTCTTAAATCTAATACAATATTCTTTATTTTTGCCAACATATTTCTATCATTTCATCTGGTTTGTATTTGTTCATATTCAGCTTTCATTTACACCATTTTCACAAATATTATACTTTTATTAATACTATCTAATCTATGAACTATATCCTACTATTTACAGATACTTTTTCTTTCACACTTACTCGTGTGTATCGTCCCGCACGTATGGTTTAATGCTCCGAAAATTGTACGTCCCTATTTGGTTTCCCTCTTCATTTTTCAGCATAACGGCGTTTTGTCCAACACCTTTTCTACTATATACGGGCCTTTGTAGAGGATGAAAAAACTTTTGGAAAAGTTTCTTATCCACGGACGACGTTTGCGGCCACCCTGATCAAAACTTCGTCCTCCGGTCTGTATGTTCCACAAAGCATTGCTTCTGATTCTTGCCCCTCTTCGCGGCCGCTGTCTTCAAATGATCATAAATAATTCGTGTGTTCGTTATTCACGTCCGGTACCCCGCTGATTTCCGAGGGTATCTTTATCCCTGCAAACGGGTCTTTCCCATCAAACCTATTCAGATGCACCTCTGCCGGTGTCCTTCGCGTGCTTCCATGGGGAACGTTATTCAGGACGTAATTTAGAATTGAAACAGCTTCCATCCATCTATTATGGTGTTCCGACACATATACTCTAAACAGCCGCGAGATCTCATTCATTACCCGTTCGCTTGGGTTAGCCTGCGGAATTACGCACTGTGGTAAAACAAACATTGACTCCGAGATTATTCATTTCTGTTTTCCAGTTTTCGCTAGTAAACTGCGTTCCCAAATCGCTAAGAATTTTCTTAGGCACGCCTGCTTTTCAAAGAACTTTCGACACTGCATGATGCAACTGCGTGTGTTTGCTTTTCTAATGGGGTATATTTGGACCAGTTTAGAAAACACGTCGATTATCACAAACAAATACTTATTGCCGAATGTAGATTTCGGTAGTGGCCCGTATAAATCGACAGCATATATTTCCCGGGGAGCTGTAGGGATTATTGGTTCTCTCCGTCCCTCATACTTTCTATTGGGCTGCTTCGTCTTCTGACACACGTCGCATCCACTGATTTGTTTCCGAATCTGTCGCCCCATTCCTCGCCAGTAACATTCTGACTTTAAAATACACTCAATCTATTGCATCCGAAATGCCCAAAATGTTCATGGGTAGATTGTATTAGGTCCCGCCTACTCGCTTGCGGAATCCAAGGTCTAAACTGCGTTCCCTTCCTTTCGGTCCGGTACAACAACATTCCCTTATACAACTTCCACCGTGCAAATTCCGTGTCGCAGACTCTGCTGTTTGCCTCCTCCGTTGCGGCCAATGTCTGAAGCTGTTCCATTATTAATTTTCCCTTGGGATCCTCTCTCTGGATTTTAGCTATCTCAGCCGTGGTCCACCTAGGGCATATCTTTACTATCTCAATAACATGCAATCCGGGTTCTAACTGTTGGTCATCCTCATATATTCTGACCCTGGATAAGAGGTCAGGCAAAACGTTGTCGCGGCCCTCACAGTAGCGTACGTCGAAGTCAAACTGTTGCAGCCACAGTGACCACCGCAGCAACCTCTCATTGTTTAAATGACTTCCTCATAAGAAAAATCAATGCCTTATGATCTGTCAATACCGTGAATGGTCTTCCTATTAATAAAGATCTTAATTTTTGTGTGGCCCATACGATGCCCAAGGCCTCCCGTTCGCTAGTAGTGAAATGACGTTCACTTGATGTTAACACCCGGCTTTCCAACGCTACAAATTGCTGCTCGTTTCTTTCATTTAGCTGAAAGAGTACTGCACCTATAGCAAACCCACTGGCGTCAATTTGTAAAAACATCCTTTTATTAAAGTCCGGGTAACTCACCAAAAAGGTTTTCTCAAAAATCCTTTTTAAATTTACAAACGCTGCCTGGCATTCTTTAGTCCACTCCCATTTTCTCCCTTTTTTCAGCAACTCAATTATCGGGTGTATCGTGTTCAGAATACCCCTTGCAAAACCGTGAGTAATAATTACAAACGCCAATTAATCTTCTGACTTCTCTGACGTTCCTCGGTCTCGGGAAGTTTTGGATTAATTCTCGTTTCCGATTTTGCATGGACATTCCTCTATCTGACAATACATGTCCCATAAATTCAATTTCTCTCCTAGCGAATTGACATTTTCCAAGATTTAATTTCAAATTATACTGCCGAAAAATCTCTAATAGCTGTCTGAGATCATTTATATGCGTATCCATATTGCTAGAAAACAAAAACTATGTCGTCTACATACATAACAAGAGTTCTCTTTAAGTTTTCTGGGATAACATCATCCAAATAGCTAATGAGAGCAGCGCCACTATTCTTCAAGCCGAAAGCCATCCTCTGGAAGCTATAACGTGTTGCCTTCAAATGCAAACTTATAAATTTTTGCGAATCTGGGTGCACACCAATCTGCCAATAAGATGCTGTAAAGTCAAGTCCTGTAAATATTTTTGCCCCTCTTATTTTACTTATCATCTCCTCTATTTTTGGCGGTTTTCTCCCGACGAGCGACAGTCTTACTGTTCAGCTTCCTCGCATCTAAACAAAATCTAATCGTGTTGTTCTTTTCTTGACAATTACAATCGGGCTGACATACGAGGTCATGGATTTCCTTATTATACCTTCCTCGAGCATCGTGTTTATTTGTTTTCTCACCTCCTTCCTAAATATTTGGGGAATCGGGTACTGTCTACAATTAAAGGGCTCCTCATCAGTCAGTTCTAATTGAAATTGATAACCTATCACTGGATCTGTCGAGCTCCCGAATACTTCACGATATCATTTATTAACTTCTGCATTTTATGACTACAATCAATCCCGTTTTCATCGACGGCGTTTCCCACTGCTTCCTGGAATGGATCAGGAGTCTCTTCAACTAATTCCGACACGTCGCAAATAATAAGGTTTCGTCCGCCTGGTCCTTGATCCCTAAACAATGCTTGTGCCCTTTGTCGCTACGTAGCGATACACACATGCTACCAACGTCGACCCTGGCATGGTACATCTTTAGGCCATCCATGCCCAGAATAATCGGACGAATCAACCCTTTTATTACTATCGCCGGAAACTCCATTGTCACCCCCCTGGACCTCTACTTTCA
This sequence comes from Acheta domesticus, assembly GCA_031308135.1. Classification (NCBI taxonomy): domain Eukaryota; kingdom Metazoa; phylum Arthropoda; class Insecta; order Orthoptera; family Gryllidae; genus Acheta; species Acheta domesticus. The sequence continues at coordinate 227,126,758 of JAHLJT010009436.1, forward strand.
CCCAAATCTGCCGACTCTTCGTTTCGATCCGTTTGCCATTAGCTACTCGAATATCCAGTTTCTTACTCGGTAATTCCTCAATTTCATGTCCGTTCTTCTTAACCCGTTCGTACAACTCTTGCGATACCGCACAAACGTTTGCCCCAGTATCAATTAAATTTCTACTGCCACATCTTTAAATGTTCCCTTTAAAATTAAACACGCTGCTCGTCCTTGCCCGTTTGTCTTCGTCTTCCCTCAATAAATCCTCCTCCGATACGTAGATGGATTCTACTGCTGTAATCTGTACTGTCTCGCCCTCCTCTTCGTCCGAAATATCCCGCCCATGTATTTCGAACGGCTTCAGTTTTCCTGAACAATTGCATTAATTTCGAGATGGTCCCGTTTCTTCTCCTCCTTCCCTTTCCACGTCGCATTCCCTCCTCCTTTCCTATTCTCACTCTTCACGTCCCTTCCTTCCGCGCCATAATTTCTTTGATTCCCGTTATTCCTCTTTCATTGCTAACCCATTTAGGTTAACTTTATTATTACTCATCCCATTACTATCATTTCTGCCATTTTCCCCACTCAAGGTCTGATCGAACCGATTTAATCGTTCAACTAAATCTTCTGTACTTTCCGGCATTGAGTTCCACAATAAATTTTGAATACTATTAGGTAATTGGCGTATGATAATTCTCATAATTTCGCCCATGTCCGCTCTCTCCTCACATGCCTTAAACGCGGCAATTTTGCGTGTGGCAAAATCGCACATAGATTCCGAGCCGCCCTTTCTAAATCTTTCACCCATTAACTTATATTTCAATTCAAACTTATGACTTTCGTTCCAATACCTTCTTAAATACTTTTCTTTCCATTCTGCGTAACACGATGGTTCAGGAACTAACGAGGTCCACAGTGATGTGCCCTCGCGGACATTGCCTGCTCCACTACATGTAATTTCAGTCTTTCGGGGATGTTATTATAGTAAAATAACTCTCCAGCTTTGCTAAAAACGACCATGGTTGTTCTTTAACATCCCGTGGGAATTTAAGATGGCTTGGCAAAACTAAAGACGCCGCGGATGTCATAGAATTGCCACTGCAGTTCGATGTCGCGATCTCTTTTTCCAATTCTGAAATTCTGTTCTTTAATTCCCGCCGTTTCTGTCCTGATCCTATATTCTTCTAATTCTTTTACCGATTTAATACCTTGTTTAATTTTATTTTCAATTATATCATCCGAATTCTCAATTTTCGCTTCTACATTTCCAATTCTGACATTTTGTTGCTGAGAAATATGTGACATCTGTTCTATAACGCGCTTCTACGATTGTCATCTTTTCGCATTGTTGGCCTGCGACATGATCCAGTTTCGCGACATTTTGTTTAATATCAACGAAATCTTCCTGGATTTTATTAAAACAATCCCTTTGTTCCCGTTGAATTTCAGCAGTTTTAGCATCGAAAATTATCCATTCTTATATTTATTTGACTATATTCGAGAGCCGTGTCTGCTCGCAATTGTACTATTTCTTCCCGAATTTCGCCCCTCAGATTCTGAAATTCCCGAGTTAAATTCTCGTAGTTTGTACTGAATTGCGTGTTCATTTCTGCCTTCAAATTATCTAAATTGGAATTCATTTCCGCATTCATAGTTTCTAATTTCACATTTAAGTTAGAATTAATTTCTGCTTTTAAATTTCCTAACTTAGAATCCATCTCTGCGTTCATATTCGCTAATTTGGCGTTCATTTCGGCTAACATTTGTAAGATTAATGTATTGTGATCAAAACTAGCTATTGGTAGATCTGCGGCTTCCTCATCCCTCGATATTTCTTCTTCTACCACATGTACAGGTTCCACGTCTAAACCAACGTTAATTTCCGCACCCGCGTTTTCATCGTCAATAACATTTTGTCCCTCCCTCTCATCCAATTCAAGCTCCTCTTCCGATTCACCAACTTTTCCGGCACGAATTTTTCTGCTTCTAGTTTCCATCCTGATACAAATGATTTTACTTTATTTCAAACAAATATCAAATCTATTTTATGGCCAGATGAAACAGTTTTGGCTCTTATTCTGTTATCTTTAAAGCGATAAATGTAGCAGCAATCTTAAACTTTCAGGTTCCTGAATCGAGCTAATATCGCGTATCATAACTTCCTACAATAGCGATATTATCTTGCCCCACGTTGAGCCAGCCATTTTGTAACAAATCTGCTTTTTCTTTATACTACTGCTACTGAAATATCAAATCTACCATTTGCTTACCAATTTACAATCTGGGCAACTCGACCCGCCCGCCATACGGGGGACGAGAAACCTCCGTGAAAGTTTTTCTGGCTATTGATTGCTGCGGATTTTTCGTTGCTTGTGGCTAGTTTCTCACTTCTGGATCACCAAATTTCTGACTGATCGTAGCGGGCGTTGCACCTAAATAACTTAGATCACTTCCAGGCTGCACTCCACTCAGCAATTTTATATTTTTTTTTACTTTAGTGAACGACTACAACTTCACAGCACATATGCTTACAACCATCACCTCCTTCAAACCAACAGAACTTTTTACCTCACAAAAAGTCGACTTTCCTCTTTTTTCAACAAAGCCCCCTAGCAACCACCTGCCATTGTCTACTCTTTTCCTGAATACTTGGTATATCACAATTGTTGATGGGCAACTCCGAATTGACCACTCAGGAGCTTACCATTTGGATCAGGCTGAAAATGGTGAATCCACGATTCGTCACAGATTATTACACGCTCCAAAAAATATATTACCTTTCGTATTAAAACGTTCTTTGAGTTCAGAACAAATGCGAATCATGGCTTCATGTGCTTGATTGCTTCATGGGCTTGAACTGACTAATTGTATTGGTATACTTCTCGAACAAGTTTTGTGATCATTTGTACGTCTGTTTACGCACTTTTCACCGTAATGGTACAACCTTTTTGAGTAAACGTCCCCTGGTTTTACTTTTTGGATTACAAAAACTCGTATTACTGCAAGTTGCACTTACCGGGTTCACAATTTAAGCGGAGGTGCCATTATGAAATAAATAAAAGAGTTTATGTGTTATATTTATTGTTACTGAATAAATGTTTTCTCAAGGTTGCCCACGACACCTTCGAAACGTTCCATTGCCATTGAATGAATCGCTTTCTCTCTATGTCAATTTGTTCCGTTAATTATTGAACAAAGGAATTTTGGGCTCATTTTCACAGAAAAACTTTTGAGCTATCGAGAAACTTTATGAGACGTTATTTGAATCACTTGCACTCACAAACACAATAATGCATACAAATTTCCTGTAATGTAAATATTAACGACGCGAGAGATACTAAACGGTGGTGCTACAGAATGGCACAGACTTTCCCGTATTAGTTTTCTATTTCCTTGGGTTTTCGCTAGCTATTCGGAATTGTCACAAATTTTTTCTTGCCAGTTGTCATCTATCCCCGCCAAAAGTACACCTTTTTTTGTCATTTTCTTAATTTTTCGGTTTTCTATTGGTAGAACGAAAACATTAATTTTAGAATATTAAAGAATACAAAACCTAGTTATAAATGGCAATTTTCTTTTAAAAATTATGTGCCGTTTAGAGAGAAAATGGCGTTTTAGCGTTACTAAAAATGCGAAATTTAAAGCTCATTTTCACAGAAAATGTTTGAGTTTTCAAAATACTTTATTTGAAGCACGTACACTCACAAATATAATAATCTTTACAAATTGCTGGTTATGGCGCATATTAAAGATGTGAGAGATCTTTCAAAAAAATTACAATTATGTAATTTTTGGAAAAACAAAAAAATAACTCAAAATAAACTTTACGCTAAACTAAAAAGTGTAATTACTAATACGGGAAAGTCTGTGCCATTCTGTAGCACCACTAGTTGTAGTTGTAGGAAGAAGTCGAAAAATAATCAAAACTTCCTCGATTTTCAAAAATTCTGAGTAAACGGAAGAAAATCAATCCTGTTCCATCTACATGTGAATTTCACTCAATTATACTCCAAGTATACTTTCCAGAGGAAATTTCGAAAATTGAAAAACGTTAATATTTGGACATCCTCCAACTACATTATTGAAGACTAGTAGGCCCTATTTTATCTTAAGTAAATATCAAATTTACGTATCAGATTTCAAGCATAATTTTTACATATAGGAAAAGTTTTACCCCGCAATATTGAGTGAAATATGACACGTAAGCTAGTGATGCTCCAACAGCACATATTTTCTCAAATTATATGTTACAGCTATGCAGTATTATAATATTATATAAACTGCAAAAGTGTTTCTAACCATACATTTTTGCTTCTCGCTGGGATTCGAATTCAGATCCTTTAGAGTTACCACTCCATTCGCGTTACCCATTCACCAGCAGCCTCACAGGTAAACTAAACCATCCCGCTGCAGCATTAAAATACTTGCTTTTTACTACGTAAGTAAAACGAAAAGTAAAAACTACGCAAACAAATATTTTTCTTCATTTTTTCTCGAATGGAGTTAAGTTTGCTAATGGAGAAAGTACATGTTCAACTGGCATTGAAATATCAGGAATTTTGAAAGTAACAAAAGTTAAAAAGGTCTTTTTTTAAACGTTTCCTACACCTTCAAAAATGAAGCTAGAACATTTTTTTTTTGCAATCCAAATCGCATAGGTTTTAAAATCATTTCACGTTCACTTTTTCAAAATGTAAGAAGTAAACGGTAATTTTGAGTTATATAGTTTGATATTTTCAAGTGTTAGTAGAAAGTAATGCGCAGTATTAAATATTACCAAACTGTTGGCAATAATACGGAAAGCTATGTGTTGATGTAGCGCCTCTAGTTTGTTCATTGGTTTCATTCACCACAATATTTACACATTTTCATTCGATAATGCATGGTCATTACGTCGCATAAGTCCAAGATTTCACGTAAGTTCAATTTTCCTATTAGATCATTTTGAATTTAACTTGTTCATATTTTCTCAATTAAAACCTCCGTGAACATTTAAACTATGTTTTAAGAACTGTAATTGTTTCACATAAATTCAGATGAGTAGTCTTGCAACTGCGTGGTATTTCACGCATGAATTCAGAAGTGTTCGTTGTTAGCCGCCTCAAGCCTATACGTATTCAACGCAACCCACCTTCCATCATGTACACGCACTCGCGTATCGATGACTATTTCCTACGTAACGTTTCCTAATGCCAGGCACGCCCCGCATCCCTCTTCACTGCTTGCCGATCACACGGTCTACTACATTCGTATACGCCCACCTGAACCACTCGCACTCATATGCAACTTCCTCTGCAACCAACGCCTCTATCCATCTCTCGAATGTCTTCTTCTCTATATAGCTCCATCTACAAATCAAAAACTATCACATTTATTAATAGGATATCGGCAGTATTGTTTATGATGTCGATTAAAACACGTTGTGATTGACATTTGTGTTCTGAATCTGTTACCCTCACACAATATGAGTATATGGTTTGGTTACTTTATATGTGTTTATTTTCGTGTCCCAGGAAGGCGTGCTTCGTGGTACGCAACCTGTCAACGTCGACCCTTCCACTCGCAACTGTCAATCACCTTCTTTTAATCGGACCATAGAATGTGTGACTATACACCTTTCCACTTCCTTGCCCACTAACATTCTCCTCCATATCTACCTCTCACATTTCTGTTGAGACACTTCCTTCTCCTAGCTCCAGTTTGAGTCACGACCTTCACCCTTCACCTCCATCACCATTTTCTGACCCTGCATTTTTCTCCACGTTTCTTCTCTTCTCCTTACTTCCATTACATTCTCTTCGATCGCCTTCTTCCCCCCTCTTACTAATTTACCAAATCGTACAACTCCCTCTCCTCTTCTGGCCCCGAGCCACACTCCTCTTCCACTATTCCCCAACTCTCCATCTCCTTTTTCTAACTTCTTCGGCTCCCCGTCCCCTCGCGCCCAGCACGCCCTCCGCCGCCGCCCTCTTCCAGCGCGTTTTTGCCCGCGGGCGCGCGAGCGTCGCCGCATTGGTGACGTCAGCGCGCGTCGGGACGCTAGCTGCGCGGCGCGGCCCATAACTCAGCGGGGCAGCCGATTTAGATAAGCCGCCTGCGATCCGATAGGGGTGGGGATCCGCGCGCAGCCTCCGCTGATAAGCCTCCGCCGAGCGCGGGTGTGCGGGGTGGATGGCCGGGACCAGCGGGGCGGGGCGGGGCGGGCGGGCGAGGTTGGGAGTGAATGGGTGGGAAAGGTGGGATGGGTCGAGGTGTGACTGGGTGGGGCAGACGAGGCGGA
>JAHLJT010009436.1:227134019-227164054 GCA_031308135.1 Acheta domesticus
GGGGAAGAAGGCGATCGAAAGAGAATGTAATAGAAGTAAGAGAAGAGAAGAAACTTGGAGAAAAAATTCAGGTCAGATATGGTGATGGAGGTGAGGGTGGAGGTCGTGACTCAAAATGGAGCTAGGAGAAGGAAGTGTCTCAACAGGCAATGTGAGGTAGATATGGAGGAGAATGTTAGTGGGCAAGGAAGTGGAAAGGTGTATAGTCACACATTCTATGGTCCGATTAAAAGAAGGTGATTGACAGTTGCGAGTGGAAGGGTCGACGTTGACAGGTTGCGTACCACTGAGCACGCCTTCCTGGGACACGAAAATAACACATGTAAAAGTAACCAAACTATATACTCATATTGTGTGAGGTAACAGCTTCAGAAACACAAATGGTCAATCACCAAACGTGTTTTAATCACATCATAAACAATACTGTCGACATCCTATTAATAAATGTGATAGTTTTAGATTTGTAGATAAAGCTGTAGAGAAGAAGACATTCGAGAGATGGATAGAGGCGTTGGTGTTTTCTGCAGAGGAAGTTGCATATGAGGGCGAGTGGTTCAGGTGGGCGTATGCGAATATAGTAGACCGTGTGATCGGCAAGCCAGTGAAGAGGGATGCGAGGCGTGGCTGGCATTAGGAAACGTTACGTAGGAAATAGTCATCGATACGCGAGTGCGTGTACATGATGGAAGGAGGGTTGCGTTGAATATGTATAGGCTTGAGGCGGCTAACAACGAACACTTCTGAATTCATGCGTGAAATACCACGCAGTTGCAAGACTACTCATCTGAAATTTATGTGAAACAATTACGGTTCTTAAAACATAGTTTAAATGTTCACGGAGGTTTTAATTGAGAAAATATGAACGAGTTAAATTCAAAATGATCTAATAGGAAATTGAACTCACGTGAAATCCTGGACTTATGCGACATAATGACCATGCATTATCGAATGAAAATGTGTAAATATTGTGGTGAATGAACAAACTAGTGGCGCTACACCAACACATACCTTTCCGTATTATTGCCAACAGTTTGGTAATATTTTAATACTGCGCATTACTTTCTACTAACACTTGAAAATATCAAACTATATAACTCAAAATTACCGTTTACTTCTTACATTTTGAAAAAGTGAACGTAAAATGATTTTAAAACCTATTGCGATTTGGATTGCAAAAAAAAAATTTTTTTTTCTAGCTTCATTACTGAAGGTGTAGGAAACGTTTAAAAAAAGACCTTTTAACTTTGTTACTTTCAAAATTCCTGATATTTCAATGCCAGTTGAACATATACTTTCTCTGTTAGCAAACTTAACTCCATTCGAGAAAAAATGAAGAAAAATATTGTTTGCGTAGTTTTTACTTTTTGCTTTACTTACGTAGTAAAAAGCAAGTATTTTAATGCTGCAGCGGGATGGTTTAGTTTACCTGTGAGGCTGCTGGTGAATGGGTAACGTGAATGGAGTGGTAACTCGAAAGGATCTGAATTCGAATCCCAGCGAGAAGCAAAAATGGATGGTTAGAAACACTTTTGCAGTTTTTTTATAATATTATAATACTGCATAGCTGTAACATATAATTTGAGAAAATATGTGCTGTTGGAGCATCACTAGCTTAAGTTGTCAATATTTCACTCAATATTGCAGGTAAACTTTTCCTATTTGTATAAATTATGCTTGAAATCTGATACTGTAAATTTGATATTTACTTAAGAAAAAATAGGGCCTACTAGTCTTCAATAATGTAGTTGGAGGATGTCCAAAAATTAAACGTTTTTCAATTTTCGAAATTTCCTCTGGAAAGTATACTTGGAGTATAATTGAGTGAAATTCACAAGTAGATGGAACAGGATTGATTTTCACCGTTTACTCAGAATTTTTGAAAATCGAGGAAGTTTGATTATTTTTCGACTTCTTCCTACAACTACAACTAGTGGTGCTACAGAATGGCACAGGCTTTCCCGTATTAGTAATTACACTCTTTAGTTTAGCGTAAAGTTTATTTTGAGTTATTTTTTTGTTTTTTCAAAAATTTCATAATTGAATTTTTTTTAAACATCTCTACATCTTTAATATGCGCATAACCAGCAATTTGTAAAGATTATTATATTTGTTAGTGTACGTGCTTCAAATAACTTCAAATAAAGTATTTTGAAAACTCAAACATTTTCTGTGAAAATGAGCTTTAAATTTCGAATTTTTAGTAGCGCTAAAACGCCATTTTCTCTTAAACGGCACATAATTTTTAAAAGAAAATTGCCATTTATAACTAGGTTTTTGTATTCTTTAATATTTTAAAATTAATGTTTTCGTTCTACCAATAGGAAACCAAAAATTAAGAAAATGACAAAAAAGGTGTACTTTTGGCGGGGATAGATGACAGCTGGCAAGAAAAAGTTTGTGACAATTCCGAATAGCTAGCGAAAGCCCAAGGAAATAGAAAACTAATACGGGAAGCCATTCTGTAGCACCACTAGTTTAGTATCTCTCGCGTCGTTAATATTTACATTACAGGAAATTTGTATGCATTATTGTGTTTGTGAGTGCAAGTGATTCAAATAACGTCTCATAAAGTTTCTCGATAGCTCAAAAGTTATCTGTGAAAATGAGCTCAAAATTCCTTTGTTCAATAATTAACGGAACAAATTGACATAGAGAGCAAGCGATTCATTCAATGGCAATGGAACTTTTCGAAGGTGTCGTGGGCAACCTTGAGAAAACATTTATTCAGTAACAATAAATATAACACATAAGCTCTTTTATTTATTTCATAATGGCACCTCCGCTTCAATTGTATACCCGGTAAGTGCAACTTGCAGTAATACGAGTTTTGTAATCCAAAAAGTAAAACCAGGGGACGTTTACTCAAAAGGTTGTACCATTACGGTGAAAAGTGCGTAAACAGACGTACAAATGATCACAAAACTAGTTCGAGAAGTATACCAATACAATTAGTCAGTTCAAGCCCATGAAGCAATCAAGCACATGAAGCAATCAAGCACATGAAGCCATGATTCGTATTTGTTCTGAACTCAAAGAACGTTTTAATACGAAAGGTAATATATTTTTTGGAGCGTGTAATAACCTGTGACGAATCGTGGATTCATCATTTTCAGCCTGATCCAAATGGCAAGCTCCTGAGTGGTCAATCCGGAGTTACCCATCAACAATAAATAAATAAATAAATAAATAGAAATGTTCAAAACTCACTCGCTAGCTGGTAAAGTGATGTGTACGGTCTTCTGAGACTCCCAAGAACCATTTGTTTGTGAGTGTTTGAAAAATGTAATGTAATCAATGAATGGTATTCTAACATGCTCCAACAGAAAGGGAGACTCGTAATAACGAGAAAACGACAGGACACTCCGTTAAAAGGTGTAATCCTCTTGCATGACAATGCGCTCCCCCACACTCTCAAAGAACTAGAGAAATTATCGAGAAGTTGGGTTGGGAGGTGCTGTCACATCCTCCTGACAGCCCAGACCACGCCCCATCCGATTTTCATATTTTTGACCGACTCAAAAACTTTACGCGGCAAGTTCGAAGGCCATGAAACGCGTCAAACAAGTGGTACCCGAATGGTTGAAACAGTAAACTAAATTATTCTACACGCCGGGAATAAGAAATCTAACAGAACGTGAGGCTAAGTGTATAAATGATGTTGGAGATTGTTAAAAAGTAAGTTAGTATTGTCAGTTGCAGAATCATTGAATAAATCGTTTCTTCCTTTCATCAATTTGTCTCAATAATTATGGAACGACCCATTTATTTTCAGTTTAGTATTTTTAGTCTAAGATTGTTCTTGTTATTGTTCACAAAGCTGTGTGTAACATGGCTCACACTCCCACGTTTATACAAATACATACTTCGTAGTCATAGAACACTTTCATTTTTAACTGACACGGTAATGGGAGTTATTGCCTTCGATACGGAGCTCCATATACACTACATAACTTACTTGGATCGAAAGTATCATTGATACGAGGGAAATGTGAAAACAACTGCAAAGAAATATGCAAAACTGTTTCTATACAATTAGAGACTATACTGATCGTGAAAAAGAAAAATAATGTTTATTGTAACAAAACAAATATATATATATATATATATATATATATATATATATATATATATATATATATATAATGAATTAGTTTACGTTTGCATTGTATATATTTAAAAAAAATATTTAATACGCCTGTAACAAGTAATGTACTTCAGCTTCCGGGTCAATGACCCCCATCTTGATCAGGTTTTTGTCCAGTTTCCCTGATCCGTTGAGCAAATGCTGAGATCGCCCCTTGTTTTGCTTCTGGACGTAAATGTAGCTTCACTGTGCGCACGTTTTGTTGAGCACTCCTTTTGCTTGTAGTTCATTTACCGTTGAAATTGACTTTCTATAACTCGGGAAAAAAACATTTTTCAAATATTTTTATTTTTTCTAAAATAATTATTTTCTTAATTCATTTTTTCGTTGTTTTTTTTTAATTCTGGCCCTCAAGAAAATGTGCGTAGATAAATTTCTTCCCCCACATGTAATATACAGTTTTACTGTTTTTTGGTCAAATAAATAACTGAATGATGCTACATGTTCCCTTGTGGAGGAAATAATGAAAGGGAGTTATGGGAGGGAAATACGAAAAGTCAAACTGGGTCAATCTAGTTAATTAGTAAATAAACAAATCTGAATCAATAAAGTTTGGCCGCTCGATCATTAGAACCCTTGTAACGCCCTTGGTGCATAAATAACTATAAATTTAAAAAATGGTGGTTTTTCTGTTCATTATTTTAACAATTTCTATAACACACCTTCTATATACCACCCACTGCTGTATATTCCAGCCTCCTCCTATACCACCCTCTCTGACTGGCAGAATGTTTCTCCTCCGTTGCCTTCTTATATATCTTGCCTTGGCGTGCGATCAACTCCCTCAGTTTTCTGTCTCGCTCACGACAGTTTCATCGATTTTGCCTTCCTGCGTTTATCCTTCGATCTGCTGCGGTAAAAACAAGAGCGACATCAAGAATTTAAATCGTATTGTTCTTGCATATCATCAAGAAGGCAATCCCTTTCTAGGTCCTCTTTCAACGGTTCGCTACCTGTGTCGCTGTTTGTCCCCTAACGCTACTTTATTGCATGGTGCTTTTTTTTTTCTTCCCAGTGTAACTTGTATCAACCCCCGTTATCTTACGGCTCCTCCCATCTACATTTAAGGTGAGCATTCCTCTTTCAGAATAACGATTCTCTGGCTTCTCACGTTTCTTTCGCCACTTCCTTCTACACCGTCTTGCATAACGTTTCAGTGTCGTATGAACTTTCTCTCTTATACTTTCTCCTAATCATGAATATTCAATAAACCTGAAATTAAAAAAAGAAATATTATTGGATAAAATATCATCACTTCCCCCACATCAAGATGAATAATTTTTATCTATTTCGACATTGAAACAGATGAAAACCAATGATTAAAATTCATTTACAAAAACAATTTGATTAAAAATACTACTTAGGTTGCGTTGAACGCCAAACACAAATCCGACAACAAAGCAAAGCGTGGGAGCTTTAACCGCTGGTGGGCGTCGTCGTTGACAAAACTGAATACCAAATGCAAAAACCACCTACTTACTTTTATTTCGTATTCCCTTCGTAACCGTACCGCACCCAGCGACAAAAAAAACAAAGAAAAGACGGGGAGAGTGCATGGGGTGTGGGATGCGTGACGGCAGCGCGGGAGAGAGGCGGCGACGTGGAACTTAGGAATGATGAGCCCCGCCGCCCGCGGGCGCCCGGCTTGGCGGGGAGGGGCGCGTCGCCCTGACTCGCCACCGCCCGCCCCGCTCCCGCCCCCGCGCCGCCCCTGCCTCCGCCCGCAGACGCCCGCGCCTCATGCATATCGATCTCCATTTGCATGTAAATTATGGACGATGGCGAGGTGGGTTTCCGGCGGTCGGCAACCTCATCGACCGCGCGGCCCGCACCCGCCATCCCGCTCTCCAATTCGTCCTCAACCGCCCGCCCGCCCTCCAGCTCGTCCTCGCCTGCCCGTCCGTCCTTTCCGCGGTTCGTTCACCCACCCCCTCGCCGGCTCGCGGCCTGTCTTCATCCTCATCCCTGACCACCGACAAACTCGTCCTCACCCGCCCGCCCGTCCTCCCTCCAGCTCGTCCAGCCCGCCCTCCAGCCCTCCCTCCAGCCCTCCCTCCAGCCCGACCTCCAGCCCGACCTCCAGCCCGACCTCCAGCCCGACCTCCAGCCCGCCCTCCAGCCCGCCCTCCAGCCCACCCTCCGGTCCACATTCCAACCTGCCCTCCAGCTCGCCCTCCAGCCCGCCCTCCAGCCCACCCTCCAGCCCGTCCTCCAACCATCCCTCCAGCCCGCCCTCCAGCCCGCCCTCCAGCCCGCTCTCCAGCCCGCTCTCCAGCCCGCTCTCCAGCCCGCCCTCCAACCCACCCTCCAACCATCCCTCCAGCCCGCCCTCCAGCCCGCCCTCCAGCCCGCCCTCCAGCCCGCCCTCCAGCCCGCCTTCCAGCCCGCCCTCCAGCCCACCCTCCAGCCCGCCCTCCAGTCCGCCCTCCAGCCCGCCCTCCGCCCCCCTCCAACGAGCCCTCCAACCAGCCCTCCAATCCGCTCTCCAGCCCGCCCTCCGACGCTCTGCCCGTTCGTCCTTTCCCCGGTTCGTTCACCCACCCCCTCCCCCGGCTCTCTACCTACCTCAGCCTCGTCCCTGATCGCCGACTAACTCGTCCTCGCCTGCCCGTCCGTACTTTCTGCGGCTCGCCCACCCATCCTCTCGCTCGGCGCTCTGCCTGGCTTCATCCTCATCCCTGTCCGCCGACCGTAGTCCTCTCCGCTCACTCTCTTCTCCGCTTGCAACCCACTGCTCCTCACTGTCTTCCCATCCTCTCGTCATCACTCACACAATTCCGCTGACTTCGCTTCCACCTCCTCCCGTCCCGCCCCTTCCTGCACCCACGTGCTACCACCTCTCCTCCTCCCTGCTCGTTTCTGGCGTGCTCACCTCCATCCGCTCGTCCTCTCCCGCCGACTCTGCAACGCTCGTCATCGAGTCGTTGCCGTTCTTCGCACCATCCCCACCTCATGATCCCCTAACATTTAAATCTCCTACCACAAGAGCTGAACGTCATCTCATCTCATCGTCTTGTTTATCGTGGATGATTCTTTGCGATTCCGTGTGGTCGGATCTTCGTTTATTAGTTATTGGCAGATTAGTTTCCTCATGGTTTTACATTCTCTGTTACTGTAAGGCTTCTTCTCCTCTTGGAATGCTACACCAGTGATATATTCCATCCTTCTCATCTTTACAACATGTCTCTCTCCGACTTCATGCTCTGTGATGTCCCTCCATTTGTTGCACATGGAGTTATTTTCTCACCTTTTTACATCTTAACTTTATCACTTGCCTCTCATTTCTCTTGAGCATCCTGGCGAAACGTAGGACAAACTAGTGTAATTGGTCCGGTTCGTAATTGTTCTAGACAATTACAAAACAATAAATGATACGGATATTTCTCTGAGATAAGGGTTGACTTAAATTTGCCTTCCACGCCACAATCTCATTAGCAGCGTACGTCGAATTCGAATCCTCTGTCCTCGGTTTTACGCTTTTGTGACTTCTGCGGCCAACCATACCACGTGGTTTGGAAGTTTTTTTTAGCATGAAACGTAAGTGCATTTCAGCTGGCTTCCCGAAATAATTTTCATTGCAATCTGCTGCTACTCTCTAGCAGCTTGCTTGCATCCAATGTTTTACCTGCACTTGTGCCTCCTGAGTTTAATACCGTATTTTGTACTGTCGTCGTAATCAACAAGAGCCACTACGTCGACTTTGTTCTCCACTCTCCCCTCCAAGTGTAAGCGACTTTTCCAGTTTGTTTTCAGTATCTTTAACGACCAGTATTCCCTGCCTTTTTCCCTTACTCATTAGTTTAATCTTCTCAGCTCAGTTTGTTGCGGCTTTCTCTTTTTGCAACTCCTCCGCAAAGCCGTCTTAGCAGGTTTTTTTTGTAGAGTGTGACTATGCTACTTTTTTATTAATTCCCTTTCTCGCGCCCTGCCCTCTACATCCTCAGTCTCTCTTCTTTACCATGCAAACAACTACTTTTAAGTGAATGCCTTTCTCTCATTGCCTCTCTGCCATCAACAGAAAATGCCTTACCCGCAGTGTTTCTCTCTCATTACTATTACTTTCACCACAATCACCATTATCGATGGGAAAGGTGACCGTATTGTATTCCTATAATCACATGTACGGCCATCGGTACAAACTCATAAATTATCACTCTCATTGACACGATCACAAAAGTTGTAACGACTACCCTCAGCAAATGATTGCGAATGCTTTTGCTTCATGTATGAAGTTATTGACGTTTGCTCAAGGATTAGCGCTTTAAAGAGTTTTAAAAGTATTCCAATATTCATTAATTCGAGGTTTTCTAATTAAATTAGGATAGAAGAAATGATCAGTTCTCCATCAGCACATTGCGACTTGTCAAATGTCACCCCGTTTGCCCAAATGTTTGCACGACAAGGGGGTTAATTTCTTCCCATGTTTCACATTGTACCTGACCCTAACTGCTATCAATTTTAATAATAATAATATTAATAATAACAATAATAATAATAATAATAATAATAATAATGTTTTAAAATATACGAAAATAATTACCAGTTACCCATCGGCAGAGTGTAGAATGAGTGAGATAGACCGGACGTGTCAAAATGAGTGACGGACAGACTATCTCATGTTACCTGATTACTGTTCTCTACGTACGATGTGCTCGTGGCGTCTCAATACGCACTTTTGCTCTTTGTGATTGACACCCAGCCTTTCACTGCGTCCAAACCAACATAAGTATATTACGCGTACAAAAAAGGAAAAAAACGAGAAGTGACAATGGAGCAATGAAGCAGCAAATAGAAAATTATGAAAAATATGGAGAGTTAATAGTTTCTTTCCTTAGTATCTAAAATATAGGTTTTTGTAGATTTTTTAATTTTAAATTTTGTATAACTCGTGTAATCGATTTCTTCATAGCTGCTGCTGCCCCGGTGCCTCCCCCTTGTTAATTGGCTTTTTTGCCGTGGGCGGCGCATCGTTAGCACTGCATGCAATGCCCGCTCGCGGCGACCACTCGCTGCCTCTCCTGCCGCGCGCGGTTGCCTGCGCTTGTTTTCTGCTAATCGCCTCACGCCCGCCCGTTCTTTTGCTTTTTGAGCGTTGCCGCCTCGCTGGTATAACTCAGGAAGAACATTTTTCTATTTCTTTCATTGTTTCTCACCGGATAAAAAAGTTTGTGCTTTTTAACTCTTTCTCCTAGTTTCTCATCTCCGAATTATTTTTGTCTCGGGTAGTTTTTTTTCAAGATTGTAGATTCTTTGTTTTCTACAATTCTATCTTGGTGTCATTTTCAAGAATATCTTCTTAACTTTTAATATAGTGGCGTTTTAATCCAGTTTTAAATCGTGAACTACACGAGACAGGATTATGACTGCATCATTTTTTACGAGTAAATACTTTTAAGGAGATAAAACATTTGTAAATATATAATGATATAATATATGGTATAATGATAGTCTGCCGTCCGATACACTATCATTTGTTTCCCTGTCAAGCTGGTTCCTTCTTTTAGTAACTTCTCCATGCAAATGAATAAACATACATTTCAAATTTGACAAACCTTTTTTAATTCTTTTCTACTATACTACAAAAAATATGATAAAAGTAGGTATCGTCAACCTAAAAAAATAAACATTAGACAGATTTCTACAGATGGAGAAACATTGTTTCAATATTTAATGAGAACTTATTCTAGATCTTATCTTTTTTATTCCTTGTCTAAAAATATTATTTTTAAATGTAATTCTTCCTTTACAAATATCACCGCGAATGTAATTTTGAAGGCGCCAATGACCATTGCTATAATTCCATTGTGTTCATAGAACACCGTCAACCACTCAGAAGTTTTCAAATTTTAATCGTATTGATTAAGTGATTTGGATGCCGGGATCCAATGCTCTGACCATATCGTATGCTACGAGCACTTAGTGTGAATCGCAGACGGCGAGATATTGCTCCGCGGAAGTTGAAAATCCAAAACCGTAAAAAATAAATTATTGGTTAAAGCATAGTTAAGACGACAAATAAAGCCTTCCAGCTACGATACTTAGTTTGTCTATTGCATTACAGTTCCGAATAACGACGCGACTAGTACTTTCGTGTTGAAATATTTTCTTCCTTTCCACAACACAGTTGGCTGGCCCGTCTATACTTTAGCAGAGAGAGAGTTACTTGAAAAACTATAACGTATGTAAAAAAAAAAGTGGAATGTTTCATTTCATTATTATTTTTTACCATAGCCTATCTTTTAAATTGGTATCCGTTTCACATTATGCTGGAATAGTAATTAACAGCGTTTCTCCATGATAAGGGCTGTGAAACAAAAAGCATTTTTTTACGTTTCTTTTAGAATATTCTAAAAAAACATCCGCCGAACTTTTCGTCTACTCATGAGTAATTAAATGAGCTACTCATTATTTAGAGGTGCTTTAAACCCCCTCCTAAAAAACAAGTTTTAAATGATATTACCCTCAAACACATTTTTTTCGATAATACTCTTGGAATGTTTTCTAAATATCGAGGAAAATGTCCTACCCAATAGTTCGAGACGCATCGAATGAAACCTCATTCGCCCGGTATGAGGATGAGGCCTAATTGTGAATGATGACCGGACGGACTTACACAGGTCACCTGATTGTTATTCAGTGATGATGTTACTTGTTTTTTAGACGATAGTGTGGAAAAACATAAATTGCGACAGCTAATGAAATGACAAAATTAAACAGAGTGTCAAGAAAGAACTTAAGCTGCTTGAGGCTATAAATGTGGAACATCAATTTTAAGCACAAAATAACTAGTTCTTTGTAATCATAACTTATGAGATGTAAGTACGTATAACTCTTTCGAAGAAATCGCCAATGAAGTATAATGAGGCATTTTAGAAGGTCTAAGTCAGTGGTGTGAAGGTCTGCTACTGGTGGCAGTGGTACGCGTTGTGGCATCGTGCCATGCCACGAGCTTCTCTGTGCAACTAGCGTCGGGAAAGGGAACTATTAGTAACCCCGCCGTTTTACAGGAAGGATGGCGTTGTCTGTAGAGGCGGGGTAATGAACTGCGTGGAGGAGCGATTTCATCGTGGCACTTCCTTGGGACGATTCCCACTCGTGGCATCGACCTTGATAACACTGGTCTAAGATCTGAACGTTGGTTCTTATGCTTTTCTGATGTAGGTCTTCGTGGGAACATTGCGTGGAATCACGAGTTTTACCCCTTTCTTCGCGAGTTCTTGGTTCACACGTCGGTGCTTGGCGCGTCGATGTCGCTCAATGTTTCAGGGGCCACCGTTGCCGCCGCTGGAGAAATCTACGCTACGCTGGCAATTGTCGTTTTATGTGCGGATTGTATAAGTTAAAGGCCACGTAGGCCTGTCCTTCAATTTTTAATGGTAATGATTCCTAAAGGCCGCAAGCTTCCGAAGTGAATTCTTGTGTTTCCACTTGCCTGTGTCCTTTAGCCCAAAACTCCGTGCGTTCCTCGGTCGTCTTCCCTTTTACGAGACAGCTTTAAAACTACCGCTTCCTAAAAAAGTCATACATTTCAAAGGTTTCCGAGGACCCCTGTAGCTTCTTCTGCCGCATACGTCGTCGTTCGGTCTGTATTTTTAAAACATCGAGATCCGCGTCACGTGGTGCCCAGATATTTACAGAAACAGCACCATCGACGACCGGAGGAGAGACTTTGGGGCTTAGTTGTTAAGCTGTACTGTGCAGCTGACAGTCGCAACATTCGATGGCCCCACGTAATGCAAGCGACTTGTGTTGTATTTGCGTGCAAGTTGTTGCTGGCTGTTTTAGTACATGCGTGCGTTAATAGTATATTCTTCAGCGAGCGTAGAATGATAGCTGTTATTCATGAGTTGATGTTTACGACACGAGCGACGTAGGAGCGACTGTCGGAATTTCTACGAGTGAATAATAACCATTCTACGCGAGTAGAAGACTATACTTTCTCTAGGACTTTGAAATTAATATTTTAAAAATACTAAATGGGTGACTTGACCTTATAGAACGGTGTTCGTGGTTCACCTGTCTTACGACAGTTGCGACCAGCCGCGGCAGAGCATGCAGCGCCTCTGTAGGCTCGTGTATAATGAACTAGGACGAATACGATTGGTCGACAGCCGCGCAAGAATTATATTCTCGCAAGGCTTGTAGAATCGGCATCATTATTGCATCCGAAAACGTGCACAAATGTATACATTCTGCAGTAATGCAAACCCTTCAAAATAAAGTCCTCCGTACGGCCTTAAATGCCCCATGGTTCATCTCAAATGCCCAAATCCACAATGATCTAAAATTTCCTTCAGTCCCCAGCATATTGCCCACCTCTCCCAAAGATTCTTTAACAAACTTCATAACCACCCTTTGCAACCGACATTCTCACTAGGAAAAACCACTTATCCGCACCTAAACCGCATACCATCAAGATTTCCCAAAGATAAATTCCGCCCTCCATAAATCCAACTGTACCTCCATATCATAAGCCTGAAATATCATACATTAAACCAGCACCCAGCAATAGTTTCTAAAATACCCACCGCGATTTCCAATTGACGAGCCCAGTGGGGTCATCCTCCTTATTTATACTTTGTATTGTATTGTGCATATAGTCTGTATTATTCTAATCAGTTCTGTAAAGCAGCTAAGTGCGATGTACCAGAAAAAGATTCAATAAAAAAAACAAATTCTGCAGTAGTCGTAGAGAAAAAAAAATCTGGCTGGCCAGAAGACGTTACGACACAAGTCTTTCAGCAAGATAAGACCACAATATTGGTTACTACTGGGTTACCCTACTGGAAGTACTGGAATGATAAGAAAATTAACTCTACAGAATGAATCAAAAGTCTGCTGTGGTTTGAGATAAATCTTGAATGAAGGTAAAAGTATAGAAGGTTCAAACCTTAGTGGAAAAAACTAAAGTGAAATAGTCAAATAATTCCGAAACGTAGTGTTGGGAGAAGGAATACAAATTAAGCCTTAACAAATAATTATAAGACATAAACGTAAGAGCTAATCCATGCGTAGTAGAATGCCGAAGAAAGAAATTGAAGAGAGCTGTCTTTCTCTTTAGATCATTCTAAGCTCATAATCATGATATATGTACTTATAAAATATTTGATTGTTAGTTGATTTTCGTTTCACTGTATATTTTCGGTTTTCTACATGTCAGCTATTTTTGCACATCACCTTCGGCAGTTTTCGAATACTGCAATTATCCTGCTTAGTAGAGAAAAGCACATTAACTAATCGAAAAGATTACTAATCGGGAACTGTTGAATATAATGATGCTCTTCAGTATAAATGATATTGTAGAATGTTATGAATCTACTGGACCCAAAGTTCCAGCAACAGCGTAAGCACACATCGCGATACTTCGTATCGCCAATAACTAATTTAGCTGTAGCTGTATGGCCACTCACTAAAAGTCACTGTCTGTTGGCCTCTCTCTTCTGGTAATTTAAATATATTCTTCGTGAATTCATGTAACCAGAATCAATTCTCCAAGTACGCGGATATCTTGTTCCTTACTTCCCCAAGGTTTCACCAAACTTCCCGTATCCTGAAGTCGCTACTACGAGTAATTGGGTTTTAAAACCAGAATGTCACGTTAATATTTCTGGCTTACATTTATTTGTCCTTTCTCTAGGGAACTGCTACCGCTGATACCACTGCATCTGCTGCGGTAGCAGTCCTTTCTCTCGACAAAACTCGCGTCCACAGTAAACGAGGCTATCCCTCTATTCTTTTTTGCTACGCGTGCATTCAACTCTTACAACAAAAACTATATTTTCGTATGGTAGCAATAACAGAAATGTGAATGATCGAATGCAGAATAAATGAATAGTTCTAGTCGTATGAGAAACAACCAAGGAAAAATGCAACATCACCAAAGAGGATGGTAGAGGTGCGAAAAAAACGAAATCTATAAAACTGAAAAATTATAGTAGAAAGAAAATCAACAGTGTAAATAAGTGTGAGTTGTATACCATGATTATGAACCCAGAGAAGCAGGACTTCCAAGGCCGTTTATGATCTAAGAAGTCAGAACGCGTAAGGCGTAGAAAAGTTTCGCGAATGAATGGCAATAGATGGGCAAAGGGCGGCCGGTCGGCTGTGGGGGAAGGTCAGAGAGCGAAGTGCAGAGAGCATCGGCGGGCGGGCGAGCGCGTGTTCATTTTAATCAGTCCGCGCCGCCGGCCGGCGCGGCGGCTCGTGTCATCTGGCGGGGCGGCGGCCGACGAGGGCGGCGACAGCGACTCGGAGACGGAAGCGGGACCGCAATCTCCGCCGCGCGCGGTTGGCTGCCCTGTAAACAACGGGCGGCCGGCGAGCGGACGTGCGCTTCATTGGGCGCTGGCCATCGCTCCCGCGCGCGCCCACCGCCCCTGTTCTCCACCCACCGCCCCCTCACGGCCTTCTAGCGCCGCCGGCCCCCTCCCACCGGCTGCCCTTCGCCCTCGTCCCCGCATTTGGTCCCGCTGTTGCTCCGGCCTGGCCTTGCCCAAGCCTTTGTCCCCGCCATCCCCTAATCCCTGACCTCGCCTGTCCTCTTCTCGCCCGACTCACCGCCTTCTTCCTCACCGCCTTCTTCCTCACCGCCTTCTTCCTCAGCTCCTTCTTCCTCACCTCCTTCTTCCTCACCTCCTTCTTCCTCACCTCCTTCTTCCTCACCTCCTTCTTCCTCACCTCCTTCTTCCTCACCTCCTTCTTCCACACCTCTTCTTCACTCGCATCATTTTCTCCTTGCCTTTACTACCTTCTGCTTCCTTGACATCTCCCCGTCCTTTCCTCGCCTTTGCCTTCCCAACCACTTTCCCTCTCTTGCCCGCTCGTTCTTTCCCTGTCCCCACCTTCTTCTCTGACCTTCCCATCAGTTTTTGAACCTACTCCCCGACTCTCTCCGGCACTATTCTCCGCCGTCTTCCCCCTACTCTGCTTCCATCTTCTTTCCCCTTCTCTCACATTTCCATCCAGCCCCACTCTCTTACCTTCGCCCCTCGCCTTCTTCCCCACTTATCCTCACAGTCGCTCTAATTCACGTTCTGGCTATCGCCTCCCCCAACCATTGCTCTCACCCCCCCACCACCCCGCCCTCGCTGCCGTCTATCCCTCCCCTCATCCGTCCGTTGCTCGCGCCCCTGCCCCGGCTTCCTCCTCTGCCCCACCGCAACCCCCGGCGCGCAATGGGGCGTGAGGGGCGGCCGCGCCGGCCGGCTGCGATAAACGGCGCTGCACCGCTGTGAGTGTAGGAGCGTGGCGGCCGGCGCGGCAGGGTGGGTGGAAGGGTGGTTGGCTAGCTGGCTGGCTGGCTGGTGGCGTCGCGGTCGCCCGACGATCTCCCGCTGACCTGCCTCTCGCCCGCAGTCGCTGCCCGATTCTCCGCTCCCCTGCCGCCCGGCTATCGCCCCGCCGCCACCGGCTCGTTCACCGCCCTCTATATCACACGCTCCACGTTTTCCCAGCGCTATCGTTTGTGCGACCAGCTTGTTGAACTCCCCGCTCGGCGCCGTCTTTTTCAACATCAATTCTCTGCCTTAAGCCCAGGAGACAAAGCAGTTTTAGCGACAGTTTACGACGTACAGCAGTTATTATCTCGCATATCCTTCTTTATCGCTTATGTACACAAATCGTTTCATTGAATGAGATTGCAAAATAGTATTTCAGAAGTGACGTTATGCGTAGGACGTTCGGTCAATTTACGTAATTAGTATCATCGTGTGTTGCAGCACAATTTATGGAATTACTACATCTATTTAATGTTCACTTTCTCGTATACTATGTACTTACGTTCTAAAAAGAACGTGTTTTAATAGTGCAGCGGAAAGAGGCGATTTTACGACAGGAAATATGTTGCCCTGGCTCCCTAAAAGAAAATAGTTATTCCTTTACAAGTAGTAATTTACTTCCTCTAAAATATTGTTTTCTTTCATATTCCACGTTTTGTGTGTCTTTAGCACATGAAAAAAGAAAGAGTTTAAGGCAAAACGTTCGACTGTGGACAAAACAAGATCCTAAACTCTTTATCGAAATATCTCGAAAATTAATACTCTTTAATCGATCTGGCCAAATTCGATGCCCGATCCGACTTAATGTTATTTATCTTCTTTGCGTGAAGGTACATTAATGCTATATTGCTGAGAAAACATTTACTTCATTATTGGAGTTGTGTGTTTCCTTGCCTTAAAAGAATTGACTACTAAACAGAATTCACTACAGTTTAAAGAAATTACTATAGATCTGAAGGTAGCTTTATACACACTTTTTTAAAGTATTAAGATACATCAATTTTGTGTGTGTGTGTGTGTGTGCGCGCGCGCGTGTGTTCGAACAATTCTGATAAAAATCGATGATTATCTACTTCTGCCCATCCCTACGTCCGACTTGGGAGAACGGAAAATCCGAGTTCCTAGGACTTCCCACCATCAGCCCCGCAGCTCTTCGAATCCCTCAATGTGACTCAATGCTACCCCAATGCAAATCGCTTCTCTCCGTCTCTGTTCACGCCTCTAACGCATTAATATGACATCAAAAGCGATTAGTAGAGTTCTTCTTTGTAATGAAATTAAAATTAAAATAGGTAATTAATTAATATTTATTTTAAGAATACATAATCAGTAGAATCCAGAAGTTTGGCAAAATGCCTTTTTTGTTGTTATGATTTTATGACTTTCAAAAACCGGAATCACTTAATTGTACTTCTGGAATTGTTTTAGATTTTTATGTTGTCTTTTTTGCTCATATTAGATATTTTCGGGGAATTTGCATTTTTGCTTTCTTGTCATTACTTTGCTTTACTTTTCTTCTGGAATCAATCTCAATCAAGCTGGAAATTACCTGCAAGCCTGAACAACATGAAGGCACGGTTTGCGTTTTGTCTTTTTGTGAAAGCAGTGCCTCTAGGACCAGATAGTCTTAAAAATGTAAATGAAAAAGATAGATCATACCAGTCAAGATATTTTTTCATTGATGCCGACAAGCTTTGTTTGCTGACGAGGGATCGTCCTACTTTTGAGAATGGCATCCGATCTGTTCTCAAAAGAACAGAGCTCTTTGTAATATATGATATACCATTCTGTATGCTGGCGATTATACAAAGAACAAAAAATCTGATGTAGCATTTGGGAGAGACTGCGTCGCCAGTAAAACAAATTCATTCATTATAGAAGGTGGTCTTGTAAAACAAAATTTACAAAGAAAAGATAATTTCCTTACACGTAAGTGCTAACGTAAAATTTTAGAGATAGAATAAAAATAAGAATCATTTAATTATTAATTTTTTACGTAATTGCTTCTAAATGTGGTTTTTCATGGTTTACATGTCCTTTTGAACCCTTATTTTAGCCAGAATAAATGCCTTTTTGCCTGCCTATTTTAGTAAAAATTATTGCCTTTTTTACTTCCCTATTTTAAATAAAATAAATGCCTGATCTTCTGGAGCTTCTATTTAGAAAAAATATAAGCGTTTCCTTACCACTGTGTTAGTATGTAGGATTAGCGAGTGCTGTATGTCTACTCTTTCTCCACCGCAAGGCCTGCACTCATGATGAAATGACATAGTAAGCTGGTCCTGCGCACCGATTTTCGCTTGTTCTACGCAGCAACTGAAACGTCACGAACCACATGACCACAGCACGGACACTTCGTTTAAAAAGCCAGACCAGACGCTGGCCTCTGCGCTGCATAGGAAGAGGCAAGAGTTGAGAAACATTTTGAAAGTGGCAAATTTTCTACGGTGACTAACCAAAAGTAACATAATGTTTTTGAAGTTTAAATAAAAGATGTAATATAGAGATTGTAAAAAATCTTCATACAGGGCGGGCCATTTTAATCTATCCGAGCAAGTATCTCGGAAACGATACATCGGATCAAACAAAATGGTTAATAAAAGTTGCTTATTTTGGCGGGAGACATCCAATGATTCCAAACTTCACCCCTACCCATACCCCCCTGGGAGTGAGGGAGGGGGAATAAAAAAATCTTAAATAGGAACCCACATTTTATATCAGGATGTCTATTTCCAAAATATCGTTTACATTTTTTTTCTACTTTTATTTTTCTGATATCATGTGTTTTTCATGAAACATCCCCCTTTTTGATGATTTTTTACCAATTAAATTTTTGTCGATTACGGCGCCATCTGCAGCTAAAATTACTTTAATCATAGGTCAAATAGGGGTACTTTTTTCTGGGTAATCCAAATTTGCAATAAAAAATGGGGGGTTCCTGTTTAAGATTATTCCCCCTCCCCCACCCCCAGAGGGTGTGGGTAGGGGAGGAGTTTGGTCATTGGATGTCCCCTGCCAAAAAAAGCAACTTTTATGAATCATTTTATTTTGATCCGATGTGCAGTTTCCGAGATATTTGCTCCGATTTATTAAAATGGCCCGCCCTGTATATCTGTTTCCGTGACGTCTGACAAAGGTGTTTGAATTTTGGTATCTGTCTGCATTTACAATTCCCGCTGATGTGACGCATACTTGTGTATGAAATTCACTGGCTGGATCCGGATAGGCTGCGCAATGGCTCACCCGTGACTTTTCATCATGGCCTGCACTCTCCTTGGCGCCGTGGCATTGGCCGGGCGTGCTCGAGGGCGCCGCGCGCTTTGGACGCTTCCGATTCCGCCGCTGCGCTCGCGTCGCAGAGTTCCTGGAACGCTCCGCACCCCCACCCCCACCCACACGCCCACCCTGCCCGTCCCCGGCGGTAGAGCGATCTCGCAATTAACGCGAGTGGGGGGCCCCCGTTGCCGCTAGTTCGCGTCTCAAATTGATTCGCCTTGGGAGAAATGGCGAGGTACTTGATAGGCGGGCTGGTATGTGCTGGTTCATAGTTGAACGGTCGGGTGATTGGAATCGAATGCTGCCTCGGGGTAGTAGTGTGTATAGTCGGCATCTGTGATGAACTTCAGACATGTTGGCAATAATTAGATTCTCGTGTTTGCATGGATACTGGTGTTTGTTTTAAATGAAGAATTCATAACTTCATTGACAATAATCACATGCGTTTCTGAGGAAGTTAATATGGTACCGTATACAGACTAAACATTGCAAAATAAATTGTTACTTCTCTGTTTTTGGATCATTTCATTATAGCTCTCTTGATATCAACCTAAATTAATGATCAATGCTGGGAGTTATATAATACATGGACTCTTGATTTTTAAACAATATAATTAACGTGGAATGTAATCAATGAAGTAGGTTTAAGTTCAGTTGCATTTTTCTATTATTTCTTAGTTTTTTCGTAAATATTTTTTCTTACTATCTTACTGTTATTCATTCACGAACACTTATACAACTATTTACAAAACGGTGTGTACAACTGTGTTTTCCTATGGCTAATGTTTTTCCAGCCATAAATTACATCTATTGCCACTTTTGTGTTCTTTCCGTTTTTGACAAATTCTTGATTGATCCGTTGCACGAAACTTTCATTGAAAGGAAAATAAAAGTTCCTAAACTTATTGCATAGAATCACTAATTATGCTGATAGAACACTGGAAAAATCTAGGATTATGGAACCGAAGACATGAGTCTGGCATTTTGTTGTCTTATATTTACAATATCTACTTGTACTGCGCGTCACGCTCTGGAGATAATTCCAATTCGCTGATAATTTTGAACTTCAACAATTTCTGAAGAACATTTCTCTTCTTCTACGCTTTCGTCATAAAAGAAATTCGTTGCCAGCATGCTCGTAGAGAGTCGTTTTTACACACTCTTATATTTGTTTTCATGTCACTTCGTGTAACTTGCCTGCGTGTACTTCTCAGTATTTTCTGGAGAACTGTTCGCAAGAGCGAGAAAGATTCTCTCCAACCTCGTTTCGGCATTCTCACGCGACGGTTACAGACCGCAGCCTCTTCTTTTATTCGTCTACTTTCAATTCAGCCCTCTATGTACTCTGCCACCACACCTCGCATCTCGTTAACTGTGTTTGGCGAGAGTACCGTTTCAGCTTTGCGAAAAACCGTCTTCCAAATTGGATACCTAGTCGCGAAACTTTGGGCCGGCCTCCCGGCACAAAAAGCATACGCAACAGGGGGAGTAGGGTGGCGGTTGGGGGACGCGAGATGGAAATGGTGACTTCCCCGCCTTCGAGATGTCCATAGGAGAGCGTCAAGGTGGGAGAAAGAGGAGAAATGCGAGCAAAGTGAATGTAAGGACGATAGTTTGAAGGTGGGGAAAGGAACAAAAAAAGTTGAAGTACGAGATTTCGTTCGTAGATTTGGGGCATGAAAGAAGTGATAGGCGACAAATAACGGGTGAAGACAAAGGTGGTTGGAAAGAAAACTTGATGGATGTGCTAATTTGCGTATGGCGGGCGGAAACGTGTAGTGCCTCAATATCACATACTTTCGCGTATTATTTGCAAACGTAGTATTATAATTCTAGTTGATCTCGCATACGTATTTCCCGCTCGCACCAAATATTTGGCAGAGTTAACCAGGATAGCGCTTAAATCGATTAAACCATGTCAGCCCTCTCTGAAACAGGATTCAAAGTACTAGTGCTGGTGTGTTTGCTTTCTGTAATATGCTTTGTTTGCTTTCCAGAAAATTCTCTTAGAAACTACGAAAACACATTTTTTAAAAAGTCATGGAATGATTTAAATGTCTAATATTGAGAAATAATTTGTATTAAGACAGAAATGTCAAGCTAAAATGCCAACAGAGTGGGGCAGATTTAAAAAATATATTCGAGTTCTCAACAATATGTTTTAGAAACTTAATGTGAAGCACGCCGAAAAATAAAAAAAAATTGTTTCGAATTCCTAAGGCATCAAGTCCGGACAGATCTTTAAGAGAATATTCATTTTGGACAAAAAGTCTATGAACGATCTAGTCTTTAGTGTCGTTCACAAAAGACAGAAAAACTGACAGGGCGACGGACAGAGAGACGGACAGGGAGACGAAAAGGGAGTTGGACAGGGAGACGGACAGGGAAGTCGGACGGCGAGTCGAGTCGAGTCGAGATTTGGGGGCATGAAAGAAGTGATAGGCGTTAATAACGGGTGAAGACAAAGGTGGTTGGAAAGAAAACTTGATGGATGTGCTAATTCGCGTATGGCGGGCGGAAACGTGTAGTGCCTCAATATCACATACTTTCGCGCATGATATTCATATTATCAATATGAACTCTCCAAAGGCGAGTCGAGTCGGACGGCGAGTCGAGTCGGACGGCGAGTCGAGTCGGACGGCGAGTCGAGTCGAGTCGGACGGCGAGTCGAGTCGAGGTCGGACGGCGAGTCGAGTCGAGTCGAGTCGAGTCGGACGGCGAGTCGAGTCGAGTCGAGTCGAGTCGGACGGCGAGTCGAGTCGAGTCGAGTCGGACGGCGAGTCGAGTCGAGTCGAGTCGGACGGCGAGTCGAGTCGAGTCGAGTCGGACGGCGAGTCGAGTCGAGTCGAGTCGAGTCGGACGGCGAGTCGAGTCGAGTCGAGTCGAGTCGAGTCGAGTCGGACGGCGAGTCGAGTCGAGTTCGAGTCGGACGGCGAGTCGAGTCGAGTCGAGTCGAGTCGAGTCGAGTCGGACGGCGAGTCGAGTCGAGTCGAGTCGAGTCGGACGGCGAGTCGAGTCGAGTCGAGTCGGACGGCGAGTTCGAGTCGAGTCGAGTCGGACGGCGAGTCGAGTCGAGTCGAGTCGGACGGCGAGTCGAGTCGAGTCGAGTCGGACGGTCGAGTCGAGTCGAGTCGGACGGCGAGTCGAGTCGAGTCGGACGGCGAGTCGAGTCGAGTCGAGTCGGACGGCGAGTCGAGTCGAGTCGAGTCGAGTCGGACGGCGAGTCGAGTCGAGTCGAGTCGAGTCGGACGGCGAGTCGAGTCGAGTCGAGTCGAGTCGGACGGCCGAGTCGAGTCGAGTCGAGTCGGACGGCGAGTCGAGTCGAGTCGAGTCGAGTCGGACGGCGAGTCGAGTCGAGTCGAGTCGAGTCGGACGGCGAGTCGAGTCGAGTCGAGTCGAGTCGGACGGCGAGTCGAGTCGAGTCGAGTCGTCGAGTCGAGTCGGACGGCGAGTCGAGTCGAGTCGAGTCGAGTCGGACGGCGAGTCGAGTCGAGTCGAGTCGGACGGCGAGTCGAGTCGAGTCGAGTCGAGTCGGACGGCGAGTCGAGTCGAGTCGAGTCGAGTCGGACGGCGAGTCGAGTCGAGTCGAGTCGAGTCGGACGGCGAGTCGAGTCGAGTCGAGTCGGACGGCGAGGTCGAGTCGAGTCGAGTCGGACGGCGAGTCGAGTCGAGTCGAGTCGGACGGGCGAGTCGAGTCGAGTCGAGTCGGACGGCGAGTCGAGTCGAGTCGAGTCGGACGGCGAGTCGAGTCGAGTCGAGTCGGACGGCGAGTCGAGTCGAGTCGAGTCGGACGGCGAGTCGAGTCGAGTCGGACGGCGAGTCGAGTCGAGTCGATAGTCGGACGGCGAAGTCCCGAGTCGAGTCGAGTCGGACGGCGAGTCGAGACGAGTCGATTCGGCACGGCGAGTCGAGTCGGACGTCGAGTTCGAGTCGAGTCGGAACGTCGAGTCGAGTCGAGTCGAGTTCGGACGGCGAGTCGAGTCGAGTCGAGTCGGACGGCGAGTCGAGTCGAGTCGAGTCGGACGGCGGAGGTCGAGTCGAGTCGGACGGCGAGTCGAGTCGAGTCGAGTCGAGTCGGACGGCGAGTCGAGTCGAGTCGAGTCGAGTCGGACGTGCGAGTCGAGTCGAGTCGAGTCGGACGGCGTTGTCGGTCGAGTCGAGTCGAGTCGGACGGCGAGTCGAGTCGAGTCGAGTCGGACGGCGAGTCTGAGTCGGAAGTCGAGTCGGACGGCGAGTCGAGGTCGAGTCGAGTCGGCCGGCGAGTCGAGTCGATGGCGGGACGGCGAGTCGAGTCGAGTCGGACGGCGAGTCGAGTCGGTCGAGTCGGACGGCGAGCGAGTCGAGTCGAGTCGAGTCGGACGGCGAGTCGAGTCGAGTCGAGTCGACGGCGAGTCGAGTCGAGTCGGACGGCGAGTCGAGTCGAGTCGGACGGCGAGTCGAGTCGAGTCGAGTCGGACGGCGAGTCGAGTCGAGTCGGACGGCGAGTCGAGTCGAGTCGAGTCGGACGGCGAGTCGAGTCGAGTCGAGTCGGACGGCGAGTCGAGTCGAGTCGGACGGCGAGTCGAGTCGAGTCGAGTCGAGTCGAGTCGGACGGGCGAGTCGAGTCGAGTCGAGTCGAGTCGAGTCGGACGGCGAGTCGAGTCGAGTCGGACGGCGAGTCGAGTCGAGTCGGACGGCGAGTCGAGACGAGTCGAGTCGAGTCGGACGGCGAGTCGAGACGAGTCGAGTCGAGTCGGACGGCGAGTCGAGTCGAGTCGAGTCGGACGGCGAGTCGAGTCGAGTCGAGTCGGACGGCGAGTCGAGTCGAGTCGAGTCGGACGGCGAGTCGAGACGAGTCGAGTCGAGTCGGGACGGCGAGTCGAGTCGAGTCGAGTCGGACGGCGAGTCGAGTCGAGTCGGACGGCGAGTCGAGTTCGAGTCGACGGCGAGTCGAGTCGAGTCGGACGGCGAGTCGAGTCGAGTCGGACGGCGAGTCGAGTCGAGTCGGACGGCGAGTCGAGTCGAGTCGGACGGCGAGTCGAGTCGAGTCGGACGGCGAGTCGAGTCGAGTCGGACGGCGAGTCGAGTCGAGTCGAGTCGAGTCGGACGGCGAGTCGAGTCGAGTCGAGTCGGACGGCGAGTCGAGTCGAGTCGAGTCGAGTCGGACGGCGAGTCGAGTCGAGTCGAGTCGAGTCGGACGGCGAGTCGAGTCGAGTCGAGTCGAGTCGGACGGCGAGTCGAGACGAGTCGAGTCGAGTCGGACGGCGAGTCGAGACGAGTCGAGTCGAGTCGGACGGCGAGTCGAGACGAGTCGAGTCGAGTCGGACGGCGAGTCGAGACGAGTCGAGTCGAGTCGGACGGCGAGTCGAGACGAGTCGAGTCGAGTCGGACGGCGAGTCGAGACGAGTCGAGTCGAGTCGGACGGCGAGTCGAGACGAGTCGAGTCGAGTCGGACGGCGAGTCGAGACGAGTCGAGTCGAGTCGGACGGCGA
This sequence comes from Acheta domesticus, assembly GCA_031308135.1. Classification (NCBI taxonomy): domain Eukaryota; kingdom Metazoa; phylum Arthropoda; class Insecta; order Orthoptera; family Gryllidae; genus Acheta; species Acheta domesticus. The sequence goes on from JAHLJT010009436.1 coordinate 227,158,187, forward strand.
GTCGAGACGAGTCGAGTCGAGTCGGACGGCGAGTCGAGACGAGTCGAGTCGAGTCGGACGGCGAGTCGAGACGAGTCGAGTCGAGTCGGACGGCGAGTCGAGACGAGTCGAGTCGAGTCGGACGGCGAGTCGAGACGAGTCGAGTCGAGTCGGACGGCGAGTCGAGTCGAGTCGAGTCGGACGGCGAGTCGAGACGAGTCGAGTCGAGTCGGACGGCGAGTCGAGACGAGTCGAGTCGAGTCGGACGGCGAGTCGAGACGAGTCGAGTCGAGTCGGACGGCGAGTCGAGACGAGTCGAGTCGAGTCGGACGGCGAGTCGAGACGAGTCGAGTCGAGTCGGACGGCGAGTCGAGACGAGTCGAGTCGAGTCGGACGGCGAGTCGAGACGTGTCGAGTCGAGTCGGACGGCGAGTCGAGACGAGTCGAGTCGAGTCTGACGGCGAGTCGAGTCGAGTCGGACGGCGAGTCGAGTCGAGTCGGACTCTCTTGAAATAAAATGTTTCAATAGTAGGAACTCCAAAACATGTATTTTTGTTACAATCTAGACATCGTTTTTCTGCATCATTACATAAATTTCTTTTCTTTATATCTATGCCTTGTAGGAAATTTTCAGAAGAGTTGAAATAGCATGGGAAGAGGAAAATAAGGGTAGTATTTAAATATAGCCAATTAATGATCAATGTGCGAAGAGATGTTGAATGACGATCGAGAATAAATGCACTAGAATCGCTACCACGACAATGCTGTCAATATAAAATGTAGGCACGTGTAGGCAGATAAAACAAAAAATGGAGGTAAAAGTTTCTGTGGCGAAAATAATATAACATAAAAGGAGATGTTCTAAACTAGAATGGATAGTTCTGGAAATAAATTGCTGTGATGAGATAAAATTGGTTGGTATGTAATGTGTAGACAATAATCAAGTGTATTTTGGAAGAACTGTTTAGGATGAGGAGAAGACTATCAACACCAAAAAAATGAGATAACTGGACCGACTTATTCAGATCCGAATGTTTGTGAATTATTGAAGTAAAAAAACAAACCTAGTGGATTCAATAGTAGTGAACATAAATTACTGATGAATGGGCGATTATATCTCGAAAATGAATAAGGTAGAACAAGATTGATGGTTTAAGAAGAAAGTGCCAAGATGCCTTACCGAAAGTGTTATTTTATTACAATATCTTTATTACTCTAAACGTTATAAATGGATTCTACGATTTTTACATTTTGTAAATATGTAGGTGTCATCGTACTTTTTGTAAGCTGCATCTTTATATATATATATATAATTATGTGATGGTACTCCGCGAACACAATCCTTTTTGTTTTGGTGGGACCTGAAAAGGAACAGGGGTCTTGGCTGGGAGGAGCCGTGAATTGGGGTCACATGTGAGGTGAATATTAGCAACCCCTTTTTGTAACAATTTTGGATTTATTCCAGATAATGAAACTCCCACGTCCAACAAATACAAATACACAATAAATCAAAATACTGATCTTCCCAGATATCATTGATGAATTACCAAACTCAAAACTATTATGCCTTTTGCGATGGGATCCCTCGTTTACTGAAGGTAAAAGCATTTACATTTATTCTTGTAAAAGCATTTACAAGAAACACATAGCACTTTTCCATTTCCCCTTCCAAAAAGGCTTAAAATTACTTTACAAAAAAAATCAATTCCTTTTCTTCTTCTCTTGATTGAAAACTATGTTACATAATATAGCAATTTTGATTTACATTTAACTGTCTTTCTCCTTTTTTCGACTTAGAACATGGAAACTCCTATTAATCACTTCCCTCCCGATTCAGGTAATCAGTTCTCATTACTTAAATATGTCCACTCCTTTTCTTTCTCTTTTCACTCTCCCCAAAATGAAGTTTGTAATACTTTACGTGCGCCGTCCGACGGGTCTGCTGCAAAGGTCGCGCACACTCGCGCGCCGCCACCTCGGAAGCCCAGCCGCCACGCGCCGCCAAGGGCGAACTCCAGCCGGCCCCGAGCCCTCTCGCGTTGCCTCCACAGCACGTCCAACCACGTTCCGTCTCCTCTGCTTCTCGTCCGACTCCCGAATTCTTATACCATTCGTGCGTCCGTATCCTCAAGCGCGGCAGTCGACACGAGCCTATCGTTTTACTGCGGTCCTCGGTTTGCACTATCTGCCGTGTGATAACCACTTAACTCAGTTTTCTAAAACTCACTTTTAATAAACTTAACTTTGTCCATTCTAGCTATTTCATTACAGTTCATCTTCTATTCCTGCCTTACGAAATATCACCTTCACTTTTAACATTCAACCGTCTTCTCTCCCGAATCTAACATCTGCCTACTCTATTGTGCATCCAAACATTTGATTGCAGTACGGCGCCTTATGGAGTATTGCCCTCTCTTTCTATCCAATACAATTTTACATAAGACTCTCTCTTTCTACCGCAAGCTGTGTTGCCGATTCAGGAGGCTCGGGGTTATTCGACTCGTCCATTTTGTTTCACGCGCAATACTTAACAAGTTCATTCAACGATAGCTTCAGCTGTGTTAATCTTAGACAATTGAGTTTTTTACCAGTTATTCCCAGAACTCTTATGAATGTGATGGTTCTTTTGTAATTTAGTTTTATGGTTTAATTTCCATGAAATTAATTATAAATGATAGGCAAATGCTTATTTCTACATTTTGACGTTCTTAAATGTTCACTATGCGAGAAATTTTTTTATTATTGCAAAAAAGCACAAACACCAAGCGGATGAAATGACAAGGGAAGTCCAAATTTTGATATGAGACCAACCACATTTCAGTATGAATCATGGTTCTTGAGTTAGACGGTAATAAAAACAATATTTCGTGCGCTCCGAACGAACATTTCATGTCGTTAAGTGATCTTAAATACTTCTCAGCGATTCTCAACAGGCGATGTGAAAGGAAAAATAGAGTATTTATTTTTGAATTTCACTTATTAAAAACCGTGAAATGCATTTAAACATATATAAAAATGAATTAGAAATTTTACTGTTAATAATATTAATGCCAAGACATTCAACCAATAGTTGTCGTAAAATGTGCTTTCAAATGCAAATAGGTGACGAATTATTAGCTGGGTGTTCGAAAAGAATATTATGCTTTGTCCGCACAAACCCTTGCAGTATTTGATACCATCCATGTCATCTCACCTTTGTGAATGAGCATTTTCCCTTATTTTACATAAAAAAGTGGATGTATTGGATGTATAAAATGACTTGGGACTAAATATATAAATATCGATGTCATTCGCGCAAAACAATTCAAGCCTTCGTCAGTATGTGATGAATTAACAATGTTCCAACTGGATTTGGACTTGTTTTGCTATTGATATTTCAGTTTTAAACTCTCATTTAAAGGTCTGTTTTTTAATAACAATTCTAATAAAAATAATACATCTTTTTTTATCAAAAATCTTTAATTTCTAATATTAAGCCATCTATTTAACATGTTTGAAATTCTTTCCGTTCAAGTGGTATTCAAGGTGCTGAACAAGCTGGCAAAATTTCATGTCAATCCAAGTATTAAGCACGGCGAGTGTTGCATATAAGCGCTGCTGAGAAGTGACAACGCTGTTCTCCATAAGCTCTGTACTGCAATCAAATGCTTGGGACGCTCTATAGATGCCGCCCGCCTAGATACTGACTAGGCACCTCCGTCCGGTGACGCTGCTCAGCCCAGAAGAAGAGCGATTCCCTTATGGTCTGCCGCACTTCCCCTCTTTTCCCCCACACTACCTGACATGAGTGGGGGTCACTCTCCTATCGGCCCCGCCGGTACCCCTTCTCGCCAGCGAACGCTTCTCCGGACGCGCCCAGCTTTGCGCGGTCTTTTGAATTCTTCTTCTTCCTTTTTTCGTCTCTTCCTTGTCTTTTATCCTCACTCTCATTCACGTATCACTATATATATATATATATATATATATATATATATATATATATATATATATATATATATTGAAACGTTCCTCTTTCGAGTTCATTCCAACATTGTTTTATGGGTGGGACAGGTAATAGTTGTTCGTGAATGGGCTCGGGGTTTTGACTCATTCATCAGAAATACACACATTGAAATATAAAGAACCTGGACAATACTTTATTTTACATCGATTTATACACTCGGTGAGACACTTCTCCACTTTTCTAATATTAACTGCTAACAAATCACAACCACACCTCCTTTTTATTCTCAAAACACTAGACCATACACAAATGGAAAGAGAAAACCTGGCATTTATTGGGGCGCTTCACTTAGCTTCCAGACGAGACAGGCGAGGCGCAGTCCCCCCTCCAGATCGGCATTTGTTGGCTGCGCTTGGTCGGTACCGTTACCCGGAGCCACGAACGGACGACGCTGCTTGCAACTCGGGGCCCACACGCCCTTGTACAATGCTCCCTCCAAAACACTTTTCTTCCAAGCACTATATATGTTTATTTTGTCCATCCCTTTCACACTGTCTAGTCGGTGGACCCGCTGCTCATTAGCACTCAGTTTCCCGTCCTCACCGAACGTTTTATCATCACATGTACCGACACGTGGCCGAGACTAGCTTCCCCTGATACTTTGCACTTGCTCAATTCTCTATAATTCGAACTCCGATTAGCTGTCGTATATTCGTCGTAGTCATCGATACACTGTTATTACTATGTCCACTGTCCAATATTACATTTCACATTTCCTCAGTCCCTAAATTACGATCCAAAATCACTCCAGCTCACGTGTCCGTCCGTATCTTACTGAGTTCTCTTACCCACTGACTCATTCCATGCCCGCGCTCCCGCTGGCCCGCTCTCCTGACCCGTCCGGACCGGGTCAAGCGGTAGTGGCCATAACTGCCGCGCTATTTGAATAGGGTCGGCCGCCGCTTCATTTTGCTAAACGTATAATAATAATAATAATAATATACTAATTCGCTTGAATATATACAGGGGAGTCGCGTAACTTTAGCACCTCCTGTAACTTTTGAACGGTTGAAGTTTTTGAAATGCAGTTTTGACAGAAGTGCATGAGGGAAAGGTATTTTCGTATCTTCTAGTACTAAATTTCCGTCCTTTTCCCCGAGCGCGCGTATTGCCGGTGAAGCGCTACGTGACCTTGTGCGGCGGACTGTTAGAAGAACATTAAAATAACCGTTTAAACCCTACTTGCAAAAATCAAAATTACACAAAAAATGCTTATGTAACATATGACAATATGTATATCATTGGATTTGTCTTTTTATGCTGGTCATGATAGACTGAAAAAAGATGTATAGTTCCATTTGAAAAAACAAAGTTACCTCAAAATATCTCGTAAAATGCAAATGATAAAACAGAAATGAATTCACGTATCAATTAGCCCCATTCCCTCATGCACTTCTGTGAAAACTGCATTTCAATAACTTCAACCGTTCAACAGTTACAAGAGGTGCTAAAGTTACGTGACTCACCCTGTGTGTGTATAATATATATATAAAGATGTATATATAATACATGTTTAGTTTCTTCTATTTACAATGACCGGATACTTGTCATTGCTGGTTGATATTTCAATATTATTACTTTATTTCTATGTGTTCTACACTGTACTTCATTAGTACTGTTAATGTCTATTAGAGATGATGAGTATTTGGAATAGAAATTAAATGACGACGAGCCAGACGTCTCTAATAGAAGTGTTGATTCACGTCGCGAGCGTTTGTTTACTTGTTTCTAGTGTTTTATTTACTTCGCTGTACGCTTCCCGTATATTGTTGCGTGTCCTGTACGCATGCTACAAGTTAAACACATTTCCAATCAATAAACAGAGGACGGATCTACAAAGATTTCATTCATGAGGGCTAATGAGAATTGTGTTGAAACAAAAATTA